>PVHP010027212.1:5668-24590 GCA_004024765.1 Zapus hudsonius | reverse complement strand
CCGCATTCCCAGCACCCCGGCTACACAGCACCCCTGCTCCCCGGCTTGCCCGCTGCGGCCCGAGCTGGGCAATGAATGGACCCTGGGCCCTCTGCTGGGGATGAGGGCTGGGAAATATCAGCGCCCTGCCCTGGATGGGCTGGGTTTGCAGATAGACTGAAATATTGCTGAAGATTTGGAATCAGCCTTTTAAAAATTCCCATGCTAGGACTTGGCTTTTCTGTCCCTTAGAAAGTTTCAGCACTTAATTTTCAAAAACAACCACCCCCAAAAACCAAAAAAACATTTTGGGTTCAGGTACAAGATTGTTTTGTTAGTTTCTTGTCGCTCTTGATTGCTTGCTTGTTAATTGGTTTTCTGTGTTTGTTTCTTGGGGTCCCCAAGGTCTCATTCTGTGACCCAAGCTGGCCCCAACTTCACTATGTAGCCCAGGCTGACTCCTCAGCTTACTCTTAAGTGCTGAGATTACATCCTCAGCCGCTGTGCGAGGCTCTACAGTTAGGCTCACTTCAGTTAGTATTGCGTTCTTGTTTTGTTTTGTTTTTTAATCTCCCCTCTGCTGACCACACAGGTCTCCCTCCATGTTTATGGCATCTCTAAGGTTATCTTTGACCTGTTGAGGCTCGAACCCAGGACTCTGGGCAGGCCAGGCAAACAGCACACAAACCTATTCAACCACAGCCCGACGCTAATAACTTTTGTATTTATACATCTGTCCAAACTCGGTTTTCTGATTTTTATAGTTATCACATCCATCTTTTTGTCCAACAAGCTTCTCATTACTAACTCTAGTTAACTTTTCAAGTCCATTAGGATGAGCTTAATTTAAACTGCTCTAGAGTCTAAAGGTTTAAACTCAAGCCACAGCAAACTTGAACTTAATAGAGGTTCTGAGGTCTACGTACCCTGGCAGCCCAGACATCAACTTCACTTTCCACCTGAGTTTGGACTCAGTCTGGACCTTCTTCCCCACTGCTCTGGCTTAGGAAGATTTCCTATTTTGGTCCATCAGCTTCATTCAGTTCTGATCAGATAATAGCTCCTTACTTTTTTCCCTGCTATAATTACTAGCATTCAGACGAAGGTGTTTTCTTTCATTTTACCATACGCTTTTGTGTCTGTCATCATGTTTAAGTCTTACATGAGCTCTGTGAGGGAAAGAGGAGCATGTCCGTTTATAAACTGAGGCATAAGAGAAATATAGTCCATGGTTGTATAAAAAAATGACAGAAACAAGACATGACCCCAGGCTGCTGACTCAAAACCTTTTTCTTTTCATCACACTGCTCAAATGTCTAAAAAGACCTGACAGCAAGGCATGGTGGCTTATGCCTTTAGTCCCGGCACTCAGGAGGCTGAGGATTGCTGTGAGTTCAAGGCCAGCCAGAGGCTACAGAGTGAGTCCCATAATAGCCTGGGCTTGAGCGAGACACTGTTAAAATTAAGTAAAATAAATTTAAAAGATATAAACTTTAAGATCTTGGAGTGTTATGAGTCTATAATGTTATATGCAAAAAATATAAATGGCCCATGGGTAGAAATGAAGGAGTGACTTGCATCCTTCTATAAATCAAAGACACTTTGAGGTGGGGGAGTGGTACTCGGCAGAACAAGCTTTTTTCCTCGCCTAGTTAAATACTTGGGGAGATGGACATTCACTCTGTAGTATTCTCTTACCAAATGTCTTAGGGAAGAGTGAATTGGAACTTCAGTGATGAATGAACCAAAGAGCTAAAGAGTTTCAAGCAGTGTCTGCTTGCTGAAGTGTTTGGACCTTCAGAAGGGGTGCCAGGATTATCCAGGAATGCCAGTGACCAGATAGTGATCAAAATAGAGCAGTGGCCATTCTTGGTTACCCTAAGGGGTTCCGCAGTAGCACTATTTCCACAGGAAGACAAAAGGAAAACCAGGATTTCTTCTGAGGCGTGAAGTAGGGACCATTCCCATGTTACATCTAAGTCACCACGTTTTCCATTCAGCTGACTTACTGCGGTTGACATCCAGTTGAATTCTTTATGACTTCTGGGTTTTGAAGGGTATAACAGGGAAGACAGTGTTTTGCTTTAACCAGTTGTAAGTTATGAGAATGTTAACAATGGTTGCTATTGGACTTGTTTTTTGTTATAAAATTTCTTCAGTAGGTTTTGTAATGCTAGGTGACTTAATCATTTTTTTTGTGGGCAGAAAGAAGGAAGATATAATAGTGTTCCATACAAGAAGATAAAAATCTGAGAATGATCCTGGCATGAAGAAGGCAGCTCTGTTTAGGTCTATTGTGAGTGAGAGCATGGATGGATGGACGGATAAATGGACAAATGCATGGATGGATGGGTGGGTGGATGGATGGGTGGATGGATGGATGGATGGACGGATGGATGAATGGACAATTGCATGGTTGGGTGGGTGGGATGCATGGATGGATGGATAGATGGATGGGTGGGTGGGTGGTACATGGATAGGTGGGTGGGTGGATGGATGGATGGATGGATGGATGAATGGATGAATGGACAAATGCATGGGTGGGTGGGTGGGTGAGATGCATGGGTGGGTGGGGATAGAGGTGGAGGACTCACACACGAGGAAAGTGCATAGTTGGTTGGTTTTGAGTCTTGTTGCATTGAGATCAAGGAATGCTTGACAGTTGACAACGTCATGAAAGGGCCAGGTTGGGCCCAGATGTTAAAGGCAGCTGTGTCTTTCTGACCTATGTAAAGTACTAGGAATGAATGTTGTGGTTGTAATAATATAGGACTCTTGTCATGAAGTGAGGAGACAGGATCAGAATTCTAGCCTGGTTTCACCACCACGCCCATACCTATTTCTGTGGAGATTATGGTCAGGAGTGAGTTACTTTATCTCTGAGTCCTTGGCTACCCATGAGAAACCTGGAGCCATTGCTACCGAGGACCTCAGGGCCTTGTTAAAGGAGTAGTTCTTGCCAGGCGTGGTGGCACACGCCTTTAGTCCCAGCACTCAGGAGACAGAGGTAGGAGGATCGCCATGAGTTCTAGGCCACCCTGAGACTACATAGTGAATTCCTGGTCAACCTGGGCTAGAGTGGGACCCTACCTCAGAAAGAGAGAGAGAGAGAGAGAGAGTTCTTTATATGATGGCCCTCCACATTCTCTCCTGCAGCGAACTTTTAAGAGTTCTGCTCTCTACTTGATTGTTTTATTTAAAGAAATGAATAAATAAGCTTTCCCCAGAAGTTCAGTGCATTCCAGTGCCCTTGGGTTTTATTTAACCAAACATATTTTCAGCCTGTGTGTAAAAATATTTTCTAATGATTATAACACGTGAGCTTTGGGTTCAAATAGACCTGATTCAAGTATGTAACCAGAAGTTTTACTTTCAGTACTTAATTAAATTATCTCTCTAAACTTCAGGTCTTCATGTCTCAAAAATCATGTAATTTTGCCTACATGACAAGAGTTTGATACATTAAGCTGTGAAACACCTCATAATGCCAAATTCATGGTATATTCTCAGTGCATAGTAATATGTCCATGCAATTTCTGTTTTGACAAGCAAATATCTGACTTTTATGTAATTTTTATGTAATTTTGAAAACAATACAATTAGTCATATTCAAACAACTCGGCTCTGGTGATTAATGACTAGTTATATAATCGCATTTTACTTGTTCTTTGTCTTTTCCACTAATCAATTATGACTGACTTCTAAATAGTTTTGATAAATTCTCCTAAGATCTTCGAGCATGAAAGAATGAGCTTCAAAATTCCATTGGAATTTTTGTGTGTGGAAGAGATTTAGATGTACTGGTATATTTGTAGCCAGGTATATAGATTTTTTTAGACTTTGGAAACAAAAGGTAGCTAATGGAAGATCGTATCAGGAACTGAGATCTTTTAAAAGATAAAATTGACATAAAGTTTCACATCATCAGAACATTTTATATGGGATAAGGTTTTTCAATGGGGGAGGTGCTGGGGATGGCCTAGCGAGCCCTTGCCACACAACATGAGGACCTCAGTTCAATCCCCAGCACCCACATAAAAAACTGGGTGTGGCCAAGTACACTTGCAACTCCAGTCACTGGGGGTGGAGAAGGCAGAAACCAAGATTGCTGAGGTTCACTAGCCAGTCAGTGTGACTACAAACAGCAGCTCCAGATTGAGAGAGAGAGACTCCATCTCAAGGAAACAGTGTAGGAGAGAGACCAAGGAGGACACCGATATCCTCTTCCTTTGGCCTCTGCGTGCATCTGCACACATACGTGCATACACACCACACACCCCAAGTCAGATTATTTAAAGTAGCTATGGCCTAGATTTTCACTGTCTGGAACTGAAGCAAAAAAGTTAACTAATGGATCAGAATCTCTAGCGCAGGTCCACTCGTGGATGCAATGAGAATGGACAGCTGTTCTCTACAAGGAAAAGTAGAAACGTCAGAGAGGTGACAGCCAGGATTTCACTTTATAGCAATTAACCAGAAGCATATGTCTGTCACTTTAGAAAGGTTCAACCTCAAACTAATAGGATTAGGTCAATAAAACTGTTAATTTTATATGCAGGGTAGGCATAAGCTATTCATTATTTCTCACTCTGTTCAGTACCTAGAACAGTTCCTAGCCTCTAGAAGTTAGTCAACCATTATTAATTTCTAAATGCTAAAATAAAAATCCTGCAGTACTAACATTAAGTAACTCAGTATTTTTTGTAACTTTGGAGAGATGATTTTAGGACTCCAGTTTTAAATGTGTAATGGATTCATACTTGATGAATTGTAGGTGATAAAATTGTCATAATAAACAGGAAGTTAACAGCGAGACGGGTGATGTGGACTGGTAGTCCTAATGACTCTGGGAGCAGAAGGAGGGTTACTTGAGCCCAGGAGTTCAGGGCCAGCCTGGGCAACACAGGGAGACCTTCATTCAAAAAGAGAGAGAAGGGAACAAGGGAGAGATGGATGGGGCAGGAGAAAAGTCTGACTGATGATTGATCTTTGAAGCGGCAGCTGTTGCTATTGTGAGGAGCAGTGTATAACCATGTGAAGTCCATTGATGCTGACCTGCCACAGCGTTTCCCAAGAATTCTCGAGGGCGTCAACTCCAGGAAAGACAGGGAGACACTGGAGTGATTGTGTATGCGAGTAATAAAGTGTGAAGGGAGAAAGTAGTGGGGAAGCCTGTGTGTTTTTTGTCTAAAGCCAGAGTGGTTCTTGAGAGGAGGAAAAGCATCACCAAAGGTTAAAATAGCCATTGGTGGGTGGGCGTGTCTCTGGGATGTGTTTCCTTGCTTAGTTCCCAGCGATGTGAACCTGGCTTCATTCTTCTCTTCCCTAACCATTGCATAACCTTGCATTGCAGAGATCGGAATGGGGCTGACGGGCTTCGGAGTGTTCTTCCTGCTCTTCGGGATGATCCTCTTCTTTGACAAAGCCCTGCTGGCCATCGGCAATGTGAGTGTGTTCACATATGTTCTAAGTGTGCGAGTGTGTTCACATCTGTTCTAAGTGTGTAAGGGTGAGTGTGTTCATACCCATTTTCAGTTTATCTATTTTCAGTTTTGGAATGTGAGTGTTCAATGTCTATTCTAAGCATAGAAGGAACTTGAACTGATCGTTACCCACTGGGAAGTTTGTGAGGAACAGTCCGCTGCTGAGCCTGTGATTGCTGTGGTGTTCTTTTTCATCAGGAATGAGCCCTGTCAGCTTTCTTTGGGAATGGAAGATACTTAATGAGATTTTCTAAATTCCATGTCCTCTCTGGTCAGTGCTGTGTGATTTTCAATAGATTAATGCCTCTAAACAGGGGTTCAAAGAAGATGATTTGGCCAGTCATGATGGCCCACAACTGTCAGTCAACCCAGTATATGGGAAGCTAAGGCAGGACAGTTGACACAAGTTTGAAGCCAGACTAGGCTATAGATGAGCTCCCCTCTCTCAAAAAACACAGATGACTGACTTAGCTTGGTCTTGGTAAATTCACAAAAATATTTCTACTCTGAACATCTAAGTCTATACATGTAAGTGAATGGCATAAACAGATTTTTAATCTTTTCATCTTGTAAAAATACATCTTGATGTTATTAGCAAACGTCCTTAGGAAAGGTGTGTAGTGTCTCCGTGGACTGTGTAAGGTACTGTCCATTATGAGAATGTACAAGAGTCTGAAAGTAAAGACCCACCTGAAAAGACAGTAAAGTCACAGTTATGTTGAAAGTCTCTGGAATCTGCTTGCGCCAGGCTTTCCATTGCAAATAGGGAATGATGAAGGGTCGCAGAGTTGATGCTAACTCATGCTGGTGTACAAAGCACAGCTGTCAGATTCAGAAGCTTAACCTAGGGGCTCAACATACGCTTGTTTGTTCTGCTGGGCTTGGTGGCTCATGCCTTTAATCCCAGCACTCCACTCGGGGAAGCAGAGGTAGAAGGATCGCTGTGAGTTCGAGGCCAGCCTGAAACTACATAGTGAATTCCAGGTCAGCCTGGGCTAGAGTGAGACCCTTCCTTGGAAGAAAAAAAAAAAAAAAAAACATATACTAGTGTGACATTTTTCACTCAGGACAGTTCATGGTTGAGGGAAATTGAGATAAAACACAGGAAAAGAAAGCTCTTAGTAGATCATGTGTTATACATGTCCACTACAACGTACACATGTCTACGAATACTTAAAAATACATCAGATCATCAGAAATAGTAAGATGAGAATCTTCTTCCCAGCTCTGCTTGTTTCTTCTGCTGCTGTCCAGCTTTCCGCCCATACATGTGTCCCTAGCCCAGGGTGGATAGGTGTTCCAGCATCTTGGAATACCTTGGGTGGCATGTTTATGGTGCACTTGACCATCCAGACCCTGCCATCAGCTTGACTAAGACATTTTTATTTCCATGCAGACAAAGCTGGGAAAGGGCTGATTCCTCCCTGGCTCATCGGCTTTCTGGGTTTCTTTCTTTCTCCATGTAATCTAGATGGAAGAGGAATGAGGGGAGTCAGATAGAGCTACAGCTTGAGGGTGCTGAACTCCCTCCCCACTTCTGCTTCTTGTGATGCACTGGGGATCTCTAACCAGTTGCCTCCATTAGAAGACCAACAACATTGCCTCTTACGTTCAGCTTCGTCCTTGCTTTTCAGATGCATGTGTTTAACTCCATTCTCTGTTGTATTTCTTTCCTAGGTTTTGTTTGTAGCTGGCTTGGCTTTTGTGATAGGCTTAGAAAGAACGTTCAGATTCTTCTTCCAAAAACACAAAATGAAAGCCACAGGATTCTTCCTGGGCGGTGTGTTTGTGGTCCTGATCGGTTGGCCTTTGATAGGGATGATCTTCGAAATTTATGGATTCTTTCTCTTATTCAGGTAAGGCCATCATCTGACTTTCCGTGAGTAAGCATACCCACTAGTTACTGCTGAAACTCATTTTGTTATAGAATTTAAGTTGATCACTTCCTTCAATGGCCTTTCGTGTAGAGTGAATATTTCATTATAATTTTAGGTCAATCAACTATAAAAAATGTTTACTAAATGTAAATGGCTGTCTAAGCAAGAATAGTTTGTAAGGTATTTTCAATACTATAAAATTCATTTTATTGATATTTTAAAGTACCACGTTTGGTATTTTCATCAGCTAAACAGGCGGATGGCTTTATGGGTCAATGGATCAGTGCTCTGGTATTTTATGGTGTGAATCTGAGAATTCATAGCTCACCTCTAGATAGCAACTGATTTAGTGAATGAGCGTGTTAAGGAATTACGTGCCAAAGACACTGGAAATTTGAATCCCTCATTAATTTGCAAATGCTGGTTGGTGAGTAAACAGGAGTGTGCATGTGAGGAAATACCTTTCAACAACTTTGACCTTAACGTGTATTCAAGACTTGCATGTCATTTGACTTTGATCTGCTGGGCCCATGAAAGATAGAAAAATGCGGTAAATGCCCAATCTGCTGTCGGGAGTGTGCTTTTTTCTAAAGTGGTACAGACTGCAGAGGTGGCAGAAGCATAGGGTCGCAGTGCCATTACAGGTGGGCATGCGAAATACATAGGCACTTAATTAAGGAAAAAACTTGTCCAGAGAGAGGCATAAAGTCTTAGAAGGATGGGCAAGAGCCATCCTCTAGAGGGAGGGAAAGGAAGTTGACTGACAGACAGAGTGGTCTCACTCTAGCCTGGACTCAAGTTCACCATTATCCTCCTACCTCAGCCTCCCAAGTGCTAGGATCTAAGGGATGCACTACCATGCTCAGCACATTTTTATAGTTTCATATTTTTATATTAAAAAATATTTTTAAAAGATCCTTTTGAAGCTGGGCATGGTGGCACACTCCTTTAATCCCAGCACTTGGGAGGTAGGATCATCATGAGTTCGAGGACATCCTGAAACTATATATGAATTCCAGGTCAGCTTGGGCTAGAGTGAGACCCTACCCTACCTTGAAAAACAAAACAAAAAAAAAAAAAAATCCTTTGGAGCTTAGTATTTCTAGAAAAACAAAAGTGATTATCTTTAAAACATGTACTTATACCATCAAAATAAAAGCTATTTCTCTAATTCCATGTACTTTATTCTAAGTCCATGTATTTTTACTTTGGCAAATACATAATGGAATCTTACTATGTTATTCCTATTCTCCACACTGTAGTTTTTTCATCCCTGTATACCTCAGCTCTAGCATAGATTGACTTGAAACTCATTCTAATCCCAGGTTGGCCTCGAACTTACAGCTATGCTCCTACCTCAGCTTCCCAAATGCTAGGATTAAAGGTGAGCACCACTACACTCAGCAGGTATGCCTAATTTTAAGACCCAGGAAAAGTTGATTTCCTGTGCGTTCTTAAACTGTTCCTTCTCATCCTTGCAGAACGCACAGACAGTTCATGAAACGCTGCCCCAGTGTTAGTGGGCTTGTACCAAGAAAGTGGCAGAACGTGAGGGTCTGGTGTCTGGTGGCACTTAGTGTGTGTTCAGTGAATGGTAGCTAATACTACATTCATGCTTCTGCACACATGGTCTCAACAGCTCACGTCTTCTGGTGAGTCTCCTCCGACACACCCTAGGTGAGGAAGTTCCCAGCAGCTGCACAGGGACAGTTCATCGTCTGATCAGAAGCCCAGCTAAGCCAGCGGAGGCCAGAGCACCTGGCACAGTTGGGCAGCTAGCCACTTCTAAAGTCCATCTGTTGTGACTCATCACTCTAAACTCTGACGTCTCTGGAATGTACCGGACCCTTCCATTTTCCTTGGCTACTGGTTTCTCTTGGTGGCAGAAAGCTTAGCAGTTTAAATAAATAGCTTTCTCTTCTGTCTCCCAGGGGCTTCTTCCCGGTGGTCGTCGGCTTCATTCGAAGAATACCTGTCCTTGGGTCCCTCTTAAATTTACCAGGAATTAGATCAGTAAGTCATTAACGCATTCAGCAGTCTACGTCTTAACCACAGTGGATGTACTTGATGCTTTTTGTTTCTAGAAATATGGATAATTGATTAATGACTGAATAATTGATGATGTTTAAGTAGTTGAGAAATGATTAATTGGTGAGTCTTTCATTATGAGAGCAATGATTATGTCACATGATTGTGGGTATAAGAAATACCAGGAAGCAATCACTGCTAGCGCCGTAGAGCAGAAAGTTCTGTCTCACTGTATCCATCTCGGTGCTGCTCTTTGGATGTCACTGACTGATAATGCTGAGGTGTTCTTCTTTGAGAGTCAAGACAGCCTTCACCACTCAGGCACCACTGACTGTAGAAGCAGTAATATTAAAGGGAACCATTATTTCTTGCAAATATTTTCTCAAGCTTATCAGCAAGCAGAGCTGGTGGGGCAGTGGGGGACTGGTCACACCGACATCCTGGCTCTGTCCACACTTATATGTTGCTTCTCCAGCACAGGAATCCTGATGCCCACCTTCTCCATGACTTTCCTACTTCCCTGTTTGTTCTGAGCAACTGGGGTAGGTGGGCTTTAAAGACAGAACGTCCTCAAGTCCAGGAGGTCTGTCAACTTCCTAAAGTCATTCAGAGCCTTTTAGGAATGGGTTTAGAGAGAAGACCCGTAGTGTTGATTGAATTCTGAAGCAAGGTAGGAGGGCTCGCCCATAAGGGAGTGAGTCATCCCTCCTCCGCACCACAGCTCAAGATAGTTTGAGAGGCAGAACAGCCCAGCCATGCCAACCTGCTTGTCTTAGGAGAGATAACACTCAGCTTTGCCTCACTGAAAGTTACCTTGGGTTCTCCTGAATCCATGAACAGTGTTCAAAGCAGCTTTCAGTTTATTTTCTCTGTCATTTTTTCATGACAGTAGAAGAGATGGGAACCCAGGCGTATAGTCGAAGAGCCTGAGTTCCTTTCTCGAGATTCCTATAGCAGTGATGTTGTTGTACGTAGAATGGCTTTGGGATTTATGGAAGCTTCTAGCTGAAATGACTAGTCGTAGCCTCAAGAATCCCGCATTTGCATAAACACCCATTACATTTTTTTATGTAATAGATGCTGAAGTAGCAAGCATCAAGTGTGACATGGAAGAAACTATTAGATAAAGACTAGAAATGGATAGTCCTACAGCCAGTTGGGTTACGTAACTTTAGCATGGATACTAATTGTGTATTCTGTTTCAATCTCCACATCACCGTCTGGGATGCTGTAGAAAGCCAAACTTCCCTTGCTTTGGGGTGGAGTAACCAAAGTCAATAACCATTTATGGAAATGTGTGTTAAGACTATACTTTCTATAGTCAGTAATGTGTGTTAAAATTCACGTTTAACAAATAGAAATTTATGTTTGTAAGATTAAATCTATTTCTAGTGCCATTGCCACTTTCAGTCTGATGTCCAGAATACACACTTAAAGTATTTTTAGACAATAGGTGCTGTTGATTATTGAACTTAATGGAGTTAAATCTGTTTGTTCAAAGACTACATAGGCCCAGAAGAGATCCACAGTAATGGTCAGTTGAAATATCTTGTTGAGTTCATTAATGCATGAATGGCTGACATTTCAGTTTTTTTATGTTTTTATTTTTTTGTTAAGCTAGCAGTGTTGACTTCATTCTTTAGTGTTTTTTTTATTCATTGTGTTGCATTTTTTCACATTGCACCTTTGAGTTCATACGTATGTCATGTAAAAACTACTTTGAGAAAAAATGATATATACATGTATGTGTCAGAAGATGGTGGTGAGTAATACTAGATTAATCATTGTCAGTCATACCTTAAAGTCCCACAAATCTTGGAAAGCTGGATTTTTTAAATCAACATTTATTGTATTGATACGGTCTTTATAATGATGCCTGCTTTCATTAATCATCTGTTTCTCTTCTCACAGTTTGTAGATAAAGTTGGAGAGAGCAACAATATGGTATAACGACAAGTGACTTTGAAGACCCATTTAAAACATTGTATTATTTATAAAATACTTTCGAAGAATATTCAGCACAAAGTTAAATTACATGAAATAGCTTGTAATGTTCTTTACAGAAGTTTAAAACGTATTGCTACAAAGTACCAACAATTAGCAAAGAAACAATGAAAGTAGACTTCTAATCAAGCGATGTGAGAAGTCAGCGAGCAGACAGAGAGGATGAATGAAGCCCATGGTGCAGTGCGTATTGACTTTCTTGAGGGCTGTTTTTGATTGTCTTGCCATAAGTGTGAAACAGCCATCCTTAGACAACTGTGGTATCTGTTACTTTTTTTTATGGTTAGGAATATCCATAGGCATTTTGCTTTTTAAAAATGTCACTGTAATGGCCAAGATGTTTCCAGGTGCACCGGATCTGAAAATGATGCATGAATTGAATTATGTTGTCTTAATGTATTAAACCCAAGGAAAAACTGGTCAAAACTTCATGTATGATTCACTTTTTTGTAAACATGGATACAATAAAACTTCCGTGGTTCTGAATGGCAATGTTTTAAAGCCAGATGAGAGTCTGAACTAGATACTCTTTCTTGGAATCAGCAGAGGTCACTGGGAACTTTACCTCCTATATTAATTAGCACTAATGAAGCCCTTTTTTAGCCAGCAGCACACTTTAGTGGGCTCAGACTGCTCAGAGCCTGACCTACTGCTCAGAGCCTGACCTCCTGAGTGTCAGCATGCACGGTTCGTTGCACATCGACATTTGACAGAGCAGCCTTGACCGTGATGTCTTCTGTTACATGGGGGACTTGGATAGTTTTCTGAGAGCCTAAATGATGCAAACCAAATGAATTTTCCCATCCCATGTTGTAACTTTATTTTGTCTTTTATTAAACTTCAGAGTGGTTTATTACCTTGATTTTCATAAGTGAACTAACTCGGTAATGTTTAAGGCATGAAACATGTTAAAAAGTTAATTCTGTAACTGTTTTATAAGGTCTGTTCATTTAGTCTTGTTCTTTCTGATTTTCTGCTTTATCATAACACAGAAATCACTGTCCATGACATGTTCCCCATGATCATCCTTCGCCTTGAGTTTCTGGAGAAGAGATCCAAGTTCACATGCTGGACTTATTTCACTATCACTAAACTGACTGTGGTTTCTTGAAAACATGTTTGGGGGAGGGGATGGTGTCTCTCATCCTGTCTTTGCTGATTTGCAGACCTTAAGAAACAACGGGAGCTGCTTCGCTCTTCACGATGGGGGCTGTCGTGTCAGACTCAGGCCACACACTCTGTCTATCACTAATCATTGCAGTATTTATTTGTAACACTTGCAAAGCTTTTTAATACATAAATTCCTAATTGAAATTGTATTTATTTGTAGACAGTGCTATAAAATACATTACATGTTTGTTAGTTAAATTTCTTGATGCGCAGAGACTTCCCAACCTTGCCCGTCTACGGAAGGAAAGATGGCTTTGCAGTGTGATGGGTCAGGCTTGTGGACTGCTGTCACTCTTGGTACTTACATTTGACTTTAGGATGTAATCTGTGAAAATAAGAGAAATGGAGACTCCTACCTCAATAGTTCATGGGATAACAAGAGAGCTGGTGTGTCCAGTGTTCAAGTAATATCCTTGCTCCGAGTGTCATTCACATACTCTGGGACTGGTTCATACAAGGTGCCCTGTAGGACTCACATATTTTTGACTGACCTATGATTTATAGTAGCTAGATGTTTTTACCTTTTGGAAGCAAGAACTCTCTGTCGGTCGGTGTGAGGAGTGTCTGTCCCTAACTCCTTTGTAAACATGAATTTCCATCCAAGTGCTCTCTGCAGCTTGGACTGGAGGACTTCATCATCTGCTGGGCCTTAGTAAGATGGAGGGGCCCGAGTACTTGAGGTTCCAGTGAGTCCTCGGTGGAGATCCAGTGTGATTTGGACTGCTCAGTGACACTATATTTCCTCAGTCAGGCTGTGTTTAGTTACATCAGCCTCTGACCACAGCCTCTGGGGTTTTCCCCTTCCAAAATCAGTCCTGTGTCTTTGTGACCAAAAAAAAAAAAAATACTTTTGATTATTTCTGCAGAGATGGAGATAAAAGTCTAGTAGTCCTTAGCCTTAAGTGCTTCTGTCCTTGTTCGGGTGTATTTTCTGTAACAGAAACATGTTTGAATGGTTCTCTCCGCCCTTCTAAAGTGTAATCAATCTCGGGACACTGCTGCTTTAAAGCGTCTCAGTCAGACGACATACCTAACAGCTGAATATTGTAAATACACTTGTTTTACCTCTCAATAAAAGGGTACTTTTCTATTAGTTGGTGGTCAAGTGTATCTTCTTTTAAAATTATAAAAGTTGCAAAATAATCTACTTTTAAAAAAATTGGCTCTATGTGCATTTTTCTTGTCTATCAAATAGCCTTGACAATTTTATTTCCAAAGTACTTAAAATGTAATCATACAATGAGACTTCAAACTAGCCAAATCACTCCTAAATTTGCAAACTATTTCAATACAAAATAGCACTTGCCTTGGGCGATAGAATATTGAAAAACTCAGACTTCAGATTGATCTAGCATTTGGAAGACTGAGGCAGGAGGACTGCCAGGAGTTTGAAGCCAACCTGGGTTACATAGCTCCAGGCTAGCCTGTGCCAAAGAGTGAAACTCTGTTTCAGCAAATAAATAAATAATAAATGTTTAAACTATCAAACTGTATGGAGGGGCCAACAGGCTCCAACCTCAGTCCTTGTGTCTGTCTGTCTGTAGGACCATGGACACATGCAAGATGCCCAAAAGTCTACCCACTGCCATGCATTGACTCTTCCTTAACTAAAAGAAGCCACCAATAAATCTTTCCTGACCTGTTAGGGCAGGATAACTGGTCCTTCCTTGTCTTTTCATAGAACCGACTTCTGATTTTCTATTATGTCTCCAGTTCTGGCATTACATAGATGACCAATCAATGTGGATAGAATACCCAACTGTTCCATTGCTGTCCCCACTGACCACCTGGTGTGACAAGGTCATCCTTGTGGGCAGAGGTGAAGGTTCGGTCCCTACTGCCTTGTTTCACGTTGTCTAGGATTTGAGGAGCTCGCTTACCTGTACCCGTCAGCTTTACTAGAGAGGGGAAGAGGACGTACGGACCAAGCTGCCTTTTTTCACTAGGACCAGGTTGTTGCTGGAGAAGCAGAAGGTTCTGCTAACTCACAGGCTGTTTCTCAATCTTTCTTCCCATTGCCAAATAAAAAAAATGGGTCTTGTTTCTCTTCAAGATGGCATCTGTCACAGGATTGCTATGATGCAAAACTCTCCCAGGAGGGAGAAGTTGGGAATGGAGCCTGGTTTCTAAGAGGGCATAACTAGAAGTAAGAGTCGCTTCAATCTCTGGCACATGAAGCTGCTTATGATAAGTAATTGGTTCCTTGAGCTTCTGGGGGTGATGCTGTGACAGAAATGTAAGCCCCACTTCTGGCGGCCCCAACAAGCTAGGCTCTGCCACCTGTCCTAATTAGGATTAAATGGTGCAAGCAGAGCAGAGAAAGATTTTACTGGTGTGCCTTTGGAAGAGAAATAAAAGGGTCCATCTTTGGGGTACCAAGTGGAGCTTTGGCTTTAGGGAAAGAATTAGGGCAGAATGAAAGAGCCCCGATTAAGGTGTGGTCTAGGTTGAGTTCAAGTTCTGAGCAGTGTGCACCTGTAATCCCAGCACTTAGCAGGAGGCAACAGGATGAGGAGCGGTATAACTTGTTTGAGGGCAACCTGGGCTACAATGAGACCCCGTCTCAGATTCTTGTTGCTTCAGAGCCCAGCTGTGGGGTGGTCCAGCCTCGCCATCATGGATATGTGCCTTCATCACCAGTGGTCTGTCCAGCAAGGCTCTGATGTCCCTGGAGTCCAAGGTGACTGCCAGGTGTGGGACAATGGCTAAGACCTTTGTCCTCCCCCCTGTTCCCTTACCCTGCCACAATGTCCCTCTATCTGTTTGTGAAAGAAAACTAGCTTCCGCATAGGAAAGGAAAGGTGACATTTGTTTTTCTGCGTCTCCTTGTGTCACTTAACAGGACAACCTCATGTTCTATCAGTTTTGCTGTAAATGACGTCATTCCTTATGGCTGAGTAAATACTTCATTGTGCCCTGTAATATGCCTATTACTCCACAATGCTGGGGTGAGCAGCCAACTAAATACATTTTATGGGAGGAAGGGTTTTATTTGAAGCTTCCAGACCCAGGGGGGAAGTTCCATCTGAGCCAGAAGAAACCGGCTCCCATTCACAATTCCAAGCAGAGAGGGACGCCACCACCAAACACGAAAAAGCAGCAAACACCAAAACCTCCAGAGCTTGGACCTCTGCACACCTTTGGAATTACCTCCGCCCCCAGTGACACCTCTTCCAGCAGGTGGCTGGGGAACCTAGTTACAGGTTTAAGTTTTTTTCTTTTCTTTTTTTTTTTTGGGGGGGAGGGGTTGAGGTAGGATCTCACTCTATCCCAGGCTGACCTGGAATTCACTGTGTAATCTCAGGCTGGCCTCGAACTCACAGTGATGCTCCTACCTCTGCCTCCAGAGTGCCGAGAATAAAGGCTCCACCACACCTGATGCAAATTTCATTTTTAACACCTGAGTCAAGGGAGGACAAACATTCAAACTATCACATGTACAAGTGACATATTTGAAACAAAGTCACAGTGACAGGTGATTATTGTGCAAATGGGGCCTGAGCCTCCCACAGTCCATTTTTAAGAATCCAGGTACCCTTGGTGGTGAAAACAATGATATCTCTTGACTAGGCCCCCAAGAAAGGTATTAAGAGTGGCTGAGGAGGCGGCTCAGTGGTTAAAACACTTGCTTGCAAGCTTACCCTCTGGACTTCAATCCTCTGAACCCATGTAGAGCAAAATGGCATGTGCATTTGTAACCCCAGGAGCCCGAGACTGAACAGAAAGTAGAGCCAGGAGAATCTGAACACCTGCACACAGCAGCTGGGACAAAGCAAAAGAGACCTTGTCTCACTACAAAGTGGAAGGAGAGAAGCACCTGAATTGTCCTCTGACTTCCACACACTGCACACATGCAGACACAAAAAAAACAAATGAAAGAATAAAAAGGTGTTTACTGGCTGGAGACATGGCTTAGCAGTTAAGGTGCTTGCCTGCAACGCCTAAAGGCCTGGGTTCAACTTCGCAGTTACCCACTTAAAGATGGATGCACAAAGTGCTACATGCATCTGGAGTTTGCAGTGGCTAGAGGCCCTGGTGCACCCATATTTTCTCTCTCTCTCTCTCTCTCTCTTTTCCTCTCCTCTCCTTGCAAATAAATAAAAAAATCTAAAGGTATTATGCCAGGTGTGGTAGCCCACATCTTTCTTTAGTCCCAGCACTTGGAAGGCAGAGGTAAGAGGATCCATGTGAGTTAAAGGCCAGACTGAAACTACCTACATAGTGAATTCCAGGTCAGTCTGGGCTAGAGTGAGCCCCTACCTAGAAAAAAGTATTTACGAGCCTACTTGAAATGCCTACTGTTTGGCCAGGCTATCAGAAGGATACAATTCAGCAGTTTGATGGTCATCTGTTGTTTTAACAAATAACAGCCCATCATATAAATAGATAGATGATGATGATAGATAGATAGATAATAGATAGATAGATCGATGATAGATAGATGTTAGATAGTTTGTGAGTTACCAAAAGCATTTCCTGGGCCCAGTGCCCTTTGGAAATCCTTTCAGAAGAAACATTCTGGCATGTTACTCTTGGTGAGAGTACAATATTGATAACCTGTCAGAACCATCCTCATCAGTTGTCCTAGGAAACTGAAGATGGCAGCTTTGACGTAAGACATCTACTAGAGAACTCACAAGCTAAATGAAGTGGAATTATTCTTCCAGAAGATTAAAAGTTCAAAGCATGTTTTACTGGTGATTCATTTTCCTGTCTCTTTCCTAAGACCTTCTGGTGTTTGGGCATGAAAAGGGGAGAAAGATGCCTTAGTCATCCACAGATTTGGTTCCCTGAGCTTTCTCCTTCCTCTTCCTCAAACAAACCAAGTTCTTTGGTGTCCCTGGTTTTTTTTTTTATTTAATTCGTTTATTTATTTGCAAAAAGAGAGAGTGAGAGAAAGAATGGACAAGTCAGGGCCTCCAGCTACTACAAACAAACTCCAGACTCATGGGCCACTTTGTGCATCTGGCTTTATGTGTGTACTAGGGAATGGAACCCAGTCATTCGGCTTTGCAGGCGAGTAACTGCTGAGCCATCACTCCAGATCTATTGTCCCTGGCTTTGTGTATTTGATTCTCTTGCTAAAAATACCTAGAATGTCAATGCCCATTCCAGTTTATTCCACAATTGACACATCATTCTTTAAAACCTGACTTTCGCCTTGTCTAAAGTCACCCAGCACCTCTATGACATCTTGCCTGCCTTCATAATAACTTGAAGCAATTTACTGTGAACTAGATTAGGGTATTTCTCCCCTAATCTAACCAGGAGGTTAGCTTGACAAAAGCAGAGAACACCTCCTCTGAGTGCATAGCTGAGTCTCATGAGCCGAAAGGGTTGTCTGACACTAGTAGACTTTCAATAAATATTTGTTAAATAATTGAATGGATGGATAACTAAGTGAATGACGGATGTCAAATTCCACTGAGATTCCTTAACCTTTCCATTTCTCCTCTGACTCATCTTCAGCATCACTGATAGTTAGCTACTCGTTTCCATTGGCGTCTGCCGCGGACTATCCATCAATCATCTTCATTAATGACTACGATGGTCTTGGCAGTGTCTTGGGCAGCTAACAGGAAAAACAAAGGCAATGATGCAGGTATCTTCAGAATGACTCCTCCTGGCTCCTTCCATCAAATGATATCCACTCATCAATCACTCTCCTGCTTCCTCAATTTGAATGTCCCTGGAGGCGTCTTCAGACCCATGCAATTCTGGTGATTGACAAGCAGCCTCTGTGGACTCCTCACTTCTGTGCAGAAGGGGGGGGAGGGTCCTTGGCACTAAGAATTTAAAAGCACCAGGTCTAGAGGAGATTAGAAGACTTGCAGATCAAGTTTCAGATATTTCAAGAGAAGGAAAGGAGCCGATCATGAGGGTAAGCCACTTTGTAACTATATACAGAGCTTTGTAGCTTATGTTTCATGAGCATTTTAGAGACTTTTGAACCTTTAAAATAACGGAATTGTTTCATGTTACTAAGAAAAAAAAATCACATATTCCCCAATTCTTTATCTGGGTGGTTATGAGAATAACATATTTCTAATGTTTAATGTTTTAAAGTTGTTCTTTGTAGATGGGCAAGGAAGTTGAACCACATACTGTGGACTTCTGATAGGCCAGGCTTAGAGGAAGAAAGCAGAAGCCTCATGGGCACAGAATTGACTCCCTGTGTTGATCCTTTCCTGTAGGGACCCCGCAATCTGGCAGCTGCAACCTTGGCCCTTCTCCTGGCATTTTCAGTCCTGAGAAATTCTGGTGGTGCTCCGCAGGTAATCACACGCTAAGACCTGCTGGATTCCGCAGGATTCTCTCTCTCTCTCTCTCTCTCTCTCTCTCTCTCTCTCTCTCTCTCTCTCTCTCTCTCTCTCTCTCTCT
>PVHP010027211.1:0-24094 GCA_004024765.1 Zapus hudsonius | reverse complement strand
GACAAGAAGAAAGAAAATACCTCTGTAAATGAAATCATGTTAACACTCATTCTTCTAAATATTTTCTGTGTGTACACACATCCACACTCACCTAACGCTCACCCTGAAGGCTCACCCTGCACACTGGGTACCAACTTCTAACTGCCCTGTACCCCAAATACATCAATTTAACATTCCCTCAGCACTGCAGGAGTGTCCTTGCCAACTCTGAGTGGCCCTGGCATTTTAATCTTTGATAGATAGTGTTGATACTAACATATAAACAGCCAAGGGATTAAGTCACATTCCAACTCTGCAGGAACATGATTGGGAAAGCTGATTAAGAACTTCCCCTTATGCACATATTTCAAGAGATGCCTTGTAACTGTGGTCTGAGATGTGTTAGAACCCTAGAGGAAATATTGTTTCTCAATATGCATCAGGTTTCTACTAACCCTGAAAATGAGAAACAAAAAGAAATATGCTCACATCAGTTTCCATGGCAGGCAATAAAACACAATAATTTACTGGAGACAGTGATGAATGGTGAAGAGCAGTCTGTGTGAGCGTTTCTGTGAAGATAGTCACAGTACAAACGGACGCTTATCTCGATGTAAACCGATGCATAGAAAATAGCACGTTTGAAGCAACTGGATCTGCTCACGCATGCTTCAAGATACATATTTTATTCCGTAGGCGTTCCCAACACCCAGCAGACAAGAACTGTCTGTGAAGACTAGTAGAAAATAGTATTCTGACGAAGCCAGGGCAGAGCAACGCAGGGACAGGGTGACATCTCACAGATCTGAATCTTGCCTTCAGTCTTGAGGACTGTCCCCACAGCCTGGAAGCCTGGTGATAACCCATAAAATCCAGAAAACCGTTTCTGTGGATTTTCTAGAAAGGTCTAGAATTAGCCTTGGACATGATGCGGAGCCAGGTTCTGTTGTCTGAGCCATAGCTGATGCTCTTCATACATTGTAATAATTCACGATGTTTAAGAGTAACCCGGCTGTTTAGCTGGTCAAATCCTGTTCAAAAAAATAAGCCAAGGGGCTGGAGAGATGGCTCAGCAGTTAAAGGCACTTGCTTGCAAGTCTGCCAACCCAAGTTCAATTCCTCAGCACCCATGAAAAGCCAGACATGAAGTGTCAAAAGTGTCTGATCCAATCTCAAAAGAGAGAGGCTGAAGCCATCTATCCCCGAAGCAGGGCATGTGTGCACATGTGTACACACACACACAGAACACACACACAAATCAAACATAAAAACAGCCCCAAACTACAAGCATGCTTACTGGGTAAAGCACTTGAACTTGCTCTTTGCCAGAGCTAAGCGCCTTCCCAGGATGCTTCTGTGTTTATCACATCTGACCTGGTCACACTTCAGGTTCCCAGGTACATAGTTATTTTTATATACATTTTGGTGGAATAGTTCAAATGTGTTGTTAATTTACATGTTTGTTTATTAAGATCCTATTTCATAAAACACTTTTTAAAAAATATTTTATTCATTTTCTAGGAGAGAGAAGAGAGAGAGAGAGAGGGAGGGAGAGAGAGTACCAGGGCCACTAACTAGTGGGTCTGGCTTATGTGGGTACTGAGGAATTGAACCCGGGGCCTTAGGCACTGGAGGCAAGTGCCTTAACCGCTGAACCATCTCTCCAGCCCATAAAACATTTTTTAAAAAGCATTTTTATTTATTTATTTGCAAGGAGAGAGAGAGAGAGAGAGAGAGAGAGAGAGAGAGAGAGAGAGAGAGAGAGAGAATGGGTGTGCCAGGGTCTCTAGCCACTGTAAATGAACTCCAGATGTATGGGTCACTTTGTGCATCTGGCTTTATGTGGGTGCTGGGGAATTGAACCCAAGTAGTTAGGCTTTGCAGGCAAACACTTTAACTGCTGAGCTATCTCTTCAGCCTCACCAAGTACTTCTTTAATGGTGAAGCTCCAGTTAACTAGAACCCTCAGGTAGACTTTCAGGATTTTTGGACTTTTTAGAGTTATTAACCTCCAACTCATGTTTTGGTATCTGTTTGGTGTGAAAAGTCTTTGTAACATGTATGAGCTCACATTCTGAACTGTTGGTCTACAGAGCAACCTAATGAAATCTCTCTTTGTTGACTGGGTGTCTTTCAGAGATTTGTAGCCTTTGGATCCCAAACGGCAGCCTCCCAATCCATAAATGCTTGTGTAGAGGTCTGTGAATTATGTCTCATATTTTATAAAATGTAGTGAAACTGTCCACAAACCTGCTAGAGTTCAGAGACTTCAATGTGGCAGTCTTAGGCTGATCTGAAGTTCGGATGTATTCGTATATATTTGATAAATTTTGAGAGTGTTCAGGTTTTGGTTGGGGGTGGTTGACATAGGGTCTCACGGGGTCGCCTAGGCTGGCCTGAGACTCTTGGCAATCCTGTTACAGATGCGCCACCAAACTTGGCTGTTTATTTATTTGTTAACTTGAGACAGTTAACCTATACTGATCTCAGCCATAAAACGTTTTTTAAGTCCGCTGTCTGTCCTAGCAGCCTGCAAGGTGTTGTATTAGTTACTTATCTCATTGCTCTGACAAGATGCCTGACAAAAACATCCCAAGGAAGCTGAGTTGGCTCACAACTGGAGGGTCAAGTCCATCCTGGCAGGGCAGGAAAGGCCGGGTGAGGTGGCTGGGCCCACTGTGCGCCCTCGGGAGCCAGCAGGAGATGATGCTGGTGGCGGCTGACTTTCTCCTTTTCTGCAGTCCCACCGCCCCTGGGATGGTACCATGGTGGGGGTCTTCCCTCCTCCAGTCTCCAATCTAGAAACTTCCTCCCAGACAAGCAGGTCTTGTCTCCTAGGTGATTCAGATCCTGAGGAGCTAGCAATCAGCGTTAACCACCCCAGAGTGCACAGACCCCTCCGTTTAGCTCTGTGTCTAAGGTCAGGGTCAAGTCTTGGATGGATTCCTTAGCTCTTCTTTCCCCGACTTCCTCCTCTGCTCTGTCCCCATAGTTCAGCCACCAGCCTGTGTTCCTTGGCATGTGAGCATGTGAATGGCTGCCATTCCAAATGTACACAGCTTCCTGGGTGTTAAAATAATTGCTTCTCCGCCTAGCTTCCTCGTTCTCTTCCCTTTCCAGGAATCCTCCCTCCCCTCCCCCACCCCTCAGCAAAGGAGACCTAACACCTCCTTAGCAGTGATGTCATGGGACCTTAACTGCTCCACCTCAATGTGACTTCACTTCCTGCCTCATTTCGTGCTTAGTGGTACTTGGGGTTTTCCAGAGAAACAGCCACGTGTGTGTGCACATGCTCGTGTGCGTGCATGCATGCACGTGTGTGTATGTGTGTTAAGAAATTTAGCTTGCATGGCAGGGGAGGCTGAAGAGTTCATGCAGGATCCAGTCTGTCTGAAGTCAGGAGAGGAGAATGTGCTACCAGAGCAAAGCCAAGCAGACAGAAGAAGTGTTTCCTTGGCCTCTTCATCTCTTTAGAACCCCACCACTTGGGGGTGGCCATGTGCCTTTCTGCCTTCAGAGTCCCAGCAACACGCTCACAGACTACCCACAGCAAATGTATGGGCACCCTAGGGTCCAGTCCAGTTGACCAAGTTAACCGTCATATCCTTTCGCCGTGTCACCATGGTGTGTGTTTTTTGTCTGGTTTGTTTTTGCACATATGATGTTCACCTGCATGCAGGTACACGTGAGTTTTGGGTGAATATGAATGTGCGTACACGGAGCAAAGAGGTCACCTTCAGGTGTCTCTTCTGTCACTTCTCCACCTTGCTTTTATGAGACAGGACTTCTCCCTGAGCCCAGAGCTCACTGATTGAGTTCCACAAGCTAGCCAGAAAGCCCCAGGGGTCCTGCCCTCTCCAGCTGCCTGTTACTCCACCTTCCTTGGAAGCCCCTCTCCCTAGTCCCAGGGTGGGCACGGCCTTCTTCTCCTTTGTGGATCTTTTGCTTTCATCCTCATCCCCACTGCTTTCGTCTTTGGCTGGTCTCCAGCAGCTTCTAATTCGTGCCTCCCACCACTTTTGTCCCCTCAGTCCATCACCCCCCAGTGCCCTGTGCCCAGTGCATGTGCCCAGTGGTGGTCTTCAGTAAACATTTATGCATACTGCTCTTGGAATCCATTTGTAGCTTCTCATCTGCTCAAGACTAAGTCCTCAGTGTTTAAAATGACCTTGGCGCCTCCTGCTCACCTTACACCCTGCTCACCCTTTAGCTTGGGTGACACCCTGTTTGTGAGCCTGTGCTAGCCCTCCTGGGTCAGGAAGGTATCGGGTAATTCATTTGGGGTATCTCAGACATGCTCACGTTCCTTGTAGCTAGCCCAGTTGTAAGGAAGGATTGCTGCATGACAACTTGTCTAATCCGGATCTCTGTTTCCGAATTGTGCATCTCATGAGGTCAGTTTGACAGTTATCATGAAAGAATGATATTTTCAGGCTGAGGAGGTGGTTCAGTGGTTAAAGGTGCTGGCTTGCAAAGCCTGCCAGCCCAGGTTCAAGTCTCTAGTACCCACTTAAAGCCCCATGCGCAAGGTGGTGCATGTACTGATTTCATTTAGAGTGGCAAGAGGCCCTGCATGCTCATTTTCTCTCTCTCTCTTTCTTTCTTTCTCTCTCTCCGTCTCTCTCTCTCTTTCTCTCTCTCCCTCTCTCTTTCTCTCTGCTTGCAAACAAATAAAAGTCCCTTTGTGAGAAAAAAGAACACTGCTTTCTGCCTTAGTTGAGGTGAGTACAAGAGAAATGGGTCTTATTTAGTGGCACGTAGGTTGAGTGCTGGGAAAATGGAGGAAAAGCTGAGGATGGCTTGGAATTGTGTGGAAGTTACATTTTCTCACAATGTAGATGCTAATAGATGCCGTGAAAGCAAAGAGCCATTTAAGGCTCAGTTTTATATATACATAGATACACACATGCACATATATTTGTGTGTTTATATACATATATATGCACACATACATATACATATGGAAGTATGTGAAAGAAAAGAGTAGGAAGGAATGGGCCTTCGTGGCCCCCGCTGCTTCACGAGAGGGGACCTCCTGGCCGTGACTCCCTGGAGGACAGAGCCATAGGAGACAGCATTTACAACATGCCGAGCTGGGTGCAGGCCCTGCTGTCCCCCGTGGGCGCTCTCTCCAGGAGCTGGCGTCTGTACTTGGCATTGAAACCCTTCGAGAAGCGTCAGCATTTGAACATTCGAGGCATCCATAGAGCAACGCTGCTCTCCTTTGGGGAAAGACTCCGGCAGGCTGCTTGTGAGGGTCATTCACACAGGAAGGAGGTGGACATCTCAGAGAGGTCGTGCCACCCCCACTAGGCTCCTGTCGTGCAATTTAAACATGTCCCCCTTTCCAGGCTCTGGTCTCGTTTTCTTCTCCCCAAGAGTGTCTGGATGAGCGACTTTCGAGTCCCTCTAGAGTAGTAAAGTTTCCATTTATAGACTTAATTAGGAAGCACGCGTCTCGTGGAAACCACCAAGGGTCAGTGTCATGGGCTTAGAAGGGATTGGAAATTCAGAACGATGCAGGCCTGTGGTATCTCCCGTTAGTTTGTTGGCTGCGGTGATGGCATGGTTTTGAAGATACAAGCAAAGACCTTCCACGATGGATGGTTGATTATAAAATGATCAGTGTGATCCCAACCACGATTACTTAATCCCGTGGAATCCTAACTCACCTATGGACAAGGTGCGCATGTCAGTTGACATAATTAACACACCTTTTGTCCAGGGGTCAGAGGTCAGAGCCCCAGGTGCCTCTCTGAGGGAATATGAAACAAGCTTGTCTGAGAAGAGTTGGGCTGTTGATAGGCTGCTGTTCCTCCCTTTCACCCATCAGCGAGCAGAAGTCCTGTGCTTAGTGGACACGGGCCACTCCAGATCAGAACCTTGTAGACTGAGCCCGGTCAGGTACAGTCAGCAGCCTGACCCTTAGGAAAAAACATCTTCATGCCCAGTGTGAGAGATACTCTGTAACACCCTGGAGAACTCTAAGCCAAAGGTGACAGGATTCCTCTGTCCAAATTCCTAGTTTTGCCCCTTCCTTCATTCTTCAGTGGAGATGGCTTACTGGTCTACCAGCATGCAGCTAAGAGTCTGTTTTGAGTCAACGTCCTCCGTGAATGGAGCTCTCTTGCTTCTTCCTGTTGGGGTGATCATCTTTGTGGTGCTCTGGGTTAAAGAGACGACAGAACCAAGGAGTGAAGCTTAACAGCCAGGTGGTTTGAGTGAACAATGAACTTGCTTTCATAAATGTCAAAATATTGGCTGGTCAGGCCTTCCCAGGCATGGCTCAGGAGAAAGTTCTGGGCTAGAGATAGGAATTTGGGGACATACAGATGATAATTTGGAGACCTGGCAATGTTTGAGAACTTTGAAAGAGAGAATAAAAAAAGAGAGAAGACGAGAAGAGATGAGCCAGGATGAGGCAGCTGCCAGAACTCAGCCTGAGGCTCACCAAAGCTTAGAGGGTGGGTAGAGGAGGAGGTCCAAGACGACGTCTGGGATTCAGAGAATGAGCTTGCAGAAACACAGTAAGTGCCATTTTGTGGAGGGGAGAGTCCAGTGGTGGTCACTCGGTGAATGTGGCTGAAGACTAGTGATGTCCGGTCTGGGGGATGGCCTGCTTGGTCATGCTTGCCATGAAGCCTGGGGACCTGAGTTCAGATCCCCCATTACCGATGCAAAAGCTGGGTGTGCTGGTGAGTCCCGGAGAGACACTGGTCAGCTAGTGTGGTATTTCATCTGAGGAGGGCACCTGACATCGACCTTGGCTTCCACATGTACATGCACACACGTACAAACGTGGCTCCACCCATGCACACGCAGTATGCACGCACAGGGTGGTGTCTTCTGGACAGAAAGGGAGAGAGTGGTGAGTCGTTCTTGTTCCCAGGAGCTCACAGCCTAGCTGGAGAGGGCCGGAGGAAGGTGCTGTGTGCCCATGACCAGAGGGAGGCATCTAGGCCCCATGTGAGGTCGTGGTTTTTCGTCACGTGCTGGGCTTTTGGGAATGGTCCCCGAAGACCCTCAGGAATGCTGAGTCAGGGGGAGGAGAAGCCTGCGCCACAGGCCAGAGAAGTGGCACACACAATTGGAAGTGAGGAAGGCAGGGCCTGTGTTGGGGTTCGGAAGCCCATGGGATGTAAGGAGAGAGGTAGTCAAAGAGTCTGGGTGGTCACCACAGAAAGGAACTTGAATGGCACACTTAGAAATCTGGAAATGCGAAACACTTAAGCAAATGGAGGGCATTAAGTTAACCTGTTAACCTCACACATGCAGCCGGCCTGTCTGCCAGCCTGGTCGGCTCACCCGAACCTGTGGGTCTAGAGACATCAGGGGTGTTGTTCTGAACAGTGTGTTCTCAGTGGATTGTGACCAATTGGCGCCCCCTCCACTGTCTCCCACTCCCAAGGCTCATTAACCATGCTGGAAGCATGTGCAGGTCACTGGCTACACATTTTCTTCTCCATGGGAATCTGAAGCCCGAGTCCGCCTCACCACTCTGATGTAAGAGGGAGAACTGTGAAAAGAATTCCACTTTTACTTCAGATTTGTTAAAGGTTTTTTCGACCTTCCATTACTCAGTCTGCCATCTGACAGAGAGGGCGTCACGATCAGGTGCTTTCAGTGCTTGCTTGGAGCCGTGAGCCGAGGGGCAGCCAGCTAGTTGGCTGGGCTTCTGCAGCTTTTCTGAGCTCAGCTCAGGCTGCAACAGGGAAGGCGTCCTGTTCTGGTCACTTGCCACCGTCCTGAGCCTGTGCTCCCTGCTCCCTGCTGTAAGCCTAGCACAAACACTCACCCTGGAAACTGTAGTCTTGGGAAAGAACTCAGAGCCAGAGGTGAGCACCGCGGCTTGCATGATTGTGGCTGAAACGGGCTCATGGAATAGATTTGTTATCTCAGAGCCACTGGCTTTCGCGTGGATGGCCCAGATGAATAGTGGTTACTCTTATCACAGACCAGTGCCCAGTAGCTTTTCACAGGTAAACCCAGGACAAAGAAAGACTCTCAGAATGTGCACTGTGAAGCTCTGGTTGTACCTTTCCAAATCTGGGTCTTGCATCTCCCAGAAAAGCCAAATTACCCAGCGTTAGCTGAGCTGCCAGCATCCCCGCTACTGAGAGGAGGAGGGGAAAGAGCCCTCTGCTTCTTTTCAAAATAGCATCCCTGCAATTAGAGTGTGTGCTTATATGTGTATGTGCAGCACGTGTGTTAATATGTGTGTGTGTACAGTGTGTGTGTACAGTGTGTGTGCACAGCATGCATGTTTATATGTGTATATGTGTGCAGCATGTTTGTGTGTGCTCATTTTTTAAAGCTCTGAGAAGGCAGAGATGTACAGGACTTCTAAAATTAAATTCTTCTAAAGTGTCTCACGTTCTTCTCAAAAGCTAGAAATAAACTGTGCTTTCAAAGCTTCGAGCAGCTGCTGGCCTGGTTTGAGACGGGTGGGTTGGCATCAGCAAGCCCGTGATCACCAGTGCGTAGGGAAGCTCTCCCGTCAGGTTGATTCTTCTCGCTTGCTCTGGTGTTGGAGGACCTAGGAGTGAGTGCTGGGATGACTGACCCGTGACTGTTCCCATAGTGTGCAAGGTCTGGGGCCTCCATCATGCTGGCCAGAGTACTGAAGGTGACAAAGTCCATCGTAAGGAAATGGACCTTTGACATGTCAGGTGACCACAAGGAATGGTGTGAGCATAGGAGGAATGTGTCTATAGGTGATTTGTAAGAGGCGCAGGCTTTAGTGTGAACTTATGAAACCCAATGGCTAGCATATCACTGAGACCATAGAGACAGATATCAGGAACAAGGTCGTCTTGTTTTGTAGGTCGTTAGCTGGAGACACAGGCCCAAAAGATGTGCCGCTGGTGGTTCTCGGAGAGATGGCCAGCAGGGCCGCCTTGGCTTTTACCTCCTGGATCTTCCTCCTTCTGGGAATTTTTCCATGGGCTCCCTGCTTCCATTCCAAGTGTTTGCTCTCTCCCCGACCCACCATCCCATCAAGGGCATCCATATACAGCTAACTTTAACCAGCAAAGCTCCTCCCTACCTGAGGCCTCATTTAAAGTGTTTTTCTTGTTCTGAACAACTACTTTCCCACGCAGGTTAAGAATCACCCAGCATTTTGTTGTTGTTTATTTGATCCACCATCACTTCTTTCCAAGTTCTCCCCTAAAAGTGAAAACACCTCAGATATCTTCCCACCCTCCTCAGATGTATCTGCTTACCTGTCAGGAGCCTCTCTTGGAGCTTCCTTCCCTAAGCAAGAACCAGTGCACTTGAGCTCTGCTCTTCAGTGGCTGTCCTGACCTCTTGTCCTTGACCTGGGTCATCTTGCCGTTCACCCATCCTCAACCCAGGATTTTCTGGAACATTTCCTTTTGCATCTTTCCTTGAAAAGGATCACAGGAGTTCATTGTTTGAGATCTTTTATTCCCAATCATGCCTAACACCTAGTTGATTATCTGGGCGTTAGGCAGCAATGTATTTTCACTTGAAAAATTTGGAGATATTTGTCTTCTAATTTTAGCTTTACTGCTGAGAAATGTCATATTGGTTTGTTTCTCTGTGTGCAATCTGCTTTTCTCTCTAGAGGTTTTAATGCAAATATCTTGATATCCTCAAATTTCATTACGCCTATGACCTCTGGACGCATGAGCCGCTTTGTGCATCTGGCTGTACGTGGGTACTGGGGATTCAAACCCAGGCTGCCAGGCTTTGCAAGCAGTGCCTTTAAACCAGTGAGCCATCTCTTCAGCCCTGTGAGCCGGATTTCTAATGAGCAACTGTTTGTCTTCACGCTGGTTTCTAGCTTCCGTGGTCCGTACATCTTGTCTCTACGGTAGGGCCTTACCACATGCTGCTGGGTGAGTAATCTTCTTCCTCGTGGTATCTAATTTTGCAACATCTCAGCTACGCTCCTCCCTCCACCAGCTCTATCCATCAATAGTGGGTTGACTTTTCCCTCCTGAATTTCTCTTTTCTTCCCTATCCAGAGCTTGTACCTTTCCGGAATATTCCCTCAGTCTCATGGGGTGGTTCTCATGGGCGGAAGTTCTCTAACTGGCTTTCCCCAGAGTTTTCTTTGCTGTCACCTGGTGACATTTCACAGTGTCTTACCTGTTTCTTAGCTATCAGTGGTTAAATTTAAGGCAGTTTAATATGCAGGCCTTTTCCTAATCTGTTGGACAGGATCTAGCTACGGCCACATCATATGCTGATTCAGTAGTCCCAGAGGATTTCAGCATTCCCTGGAGAGGGAAGTCCCAGGACTGATCACTTGGGAGTGATGGTCATCAGCTGCCAGCTTGCCACCCTCAGGCCTTGACTCTGTGCTCAAGGGAGGTGGCCAAGGTCCAAGGTCATCTAATGGAAAGATTTTCTTTGTAACTTATGAAGTCATTCATGACTATAAGCTCCTTAAAGGAATGCAGAGAAGTCCTGTTGAATATCCACCTTTAATGAGCATGGCCTGTTCACATGCCCTTGCCATCCATCTGGAGCGGGCCTCTCCCTGCCTTCACCAGTGGTCACGGTTTAAGAAATAAGTCAATATTCTGAACTCTGTCACCACTCCTCATGATAGAGTGTGAGGACATTTCTTCAGCAGGGCAGAGATGCGTGACCAGGCATGGTACAGGGCGATCACTTAGCCTTCTCCTATTGCTGAGAATTTAGGTTGCTTCTCATTTCCAGTTCAAGATACCTTGCTCACATTTCTGTGGGCACACACAGAGCAGGAATGGGACAGGACAGGGCAGGAATGGCGCAGGCAGTCTCTGGGATAAATCTGTCCCACTGGGTGGCTGGAGGCCTGTAGCTAAAATTGTCTAGCTGAATGCCCCATCCTCCCCCATAATAGGAATATCCCAGTTTATATAGGTTCTGTTCTGAGCTCTGTGGGGCCTATTTCAATACTCCAGTTTCACAGTGTCTTGATTCCTGGTAGGCAAACATCCTGTCCCCTTTGGTTCATTTCCAGAAACTCACTGCCTGGATTTGCATGTTGACTCTTTCATAGGAATATCAGGACTCCCATTAGTATTTTCACTGCAATACAGGAGCTATGCTTTGAATTTAGCTCCATTTTGGCAGTCAACATTTTCTGAGTTGGTTTGTTTGGCTAGAACACAATTCCTGAGGTGGAATTTGTAATTTGTAAGGAAGAGAAATGTATTTCTCACATTCCTGAATGCTGGGAGCCCAAGATGAAGGATTTCTTTGAGTGTGTGTTCTCAGCTCCGAAGATGGTCTGCTCTGTCTCGGGTGGGGGCGGGGGCTGGGGAGGGAGTGATCTCTGTCCTCACAAGACAGCAGAGGGAACAGAGAGTCCTTCTCAGAAGACCCTAACCCACTTAGGAAGGTCAAGATCTCATGACTTTGCCATTTCCCTGAGGCCTTCTGTTTTCATACCAGCTCAGTGGGGATGAGGCTGAACGTCACGCTGTCGTTCAAAACACGGCACACATCACTTCTTCACGGCTTCCCGTGTGCTCTCGAAGCCGTCATTTCTTCTTAACAGCCTTGCACATTTCCTTTGGATATGGCTGTTTTCTGGGAAGGTATTGATTTTTGTTTTGACTTGATGGTTTGCATCTGTCTTGTTGAAGTCCTTTGTGAGGTCTGGTAATTGGTGATATTTTTTAAAAATTCTCTAGATGGACGATTCATACCATCCATAAATAGTGACAGCTCTGTTCTTCCTGCAATTATAACTCTCGGTACATTTAATTGTCTGACTGTATTGATGAGGTCATTTAGTGCAATTGGGCTAACAAAGGAGGAAAATGTCTCTTTTTTGAAATAGCAGGACTGCTTCTTTGGGGTTTTTTGGCAGATCTTCTCTCTCAACTTGACGTCCTGTATTTTCTAGGCTCCGGGGAGTTTTTCTTATCCCACACGAGTGTATAATTTCCCCTGGTGGTGTTACTGGTGTTGACTGAGAAATTATAAGATCCGTCTTTCATTATTTAACACAAAGCATCATATAGATTTTCTGTGCTTCTGATATTAAGCCATTTTTCCATTTCTGGGATAAGTCTTCAAATCCGAGTATTTTTTAAATCGCTCCTACGTGATTCACAGCTGTTTAACTTGTAACTTTTTAGAAGAAAGCTTCGCTTCTGCTCTTGTTGTCTTTGGTGACTGGGAGGTCCCAGATGTGCGAATGTGAAAAGTGAGCGACACACCTGTACTTCTCTGTTTTCTAGAACAGTTTCTATGAACTGGAAGCCATCTGCTCCATGTCTGTCTGGCGGGACTCGCTCATCCCTCACCTGCCTGAGTTTTCTTTAGGCCTTGGCGTTCTGATCACTAGTTCAGTTCCTCTACAATTATGTTTTCCCAAAGCTCCTACTTCTACTCTCTCCCGTCTCTGAATTTGACCATTACAGGGTCCCATTTGGAAAAGTCATTCACAGTGCTTCCTTTTGTATCTGGAATATTTTATTGTTCCTAAGGTTTGCCCATGTTGTAGTGCTTTGAATGTAAAATGTTCCCCATACATTCACGCGTTTGAATACTTTATCCCCAGTGGGTGACCATTAGGGAAAGTTGCAGAAGCTTTAAGAGGTGGAGCCTCACTGGAGGAAGTGTGTGTGTGTTGGGGGGGTCTTGAGTTTTACAGCCGAGCCCTGTTTTTTTTTGTTTGTTTGTTTGTTTTTTGAGGTAGGGTCTCACTCTAGCCCAGGCTGACCGGGAATTCACTATGTAGTATCAGGGTTGAACTCATGGCGATCCTCCTACCTCTGCCTCCCGAGTGCTGGGATTAAAGGCATGAGCCACCACGCCCGGCCTGTTTTTTCTTTTACTTCCTCCCTGCTGAAGTGAAAAGAGGCTATGATGTTGGCTCTTGCTATGCCAACCCTGCCATGATAGACTCCCTCAAATCTGTGAACCAAAAACAAACCCTTTCCTTCCTCAAGCTGCTTTTGGTCAGGCATTTTCCAACAATGAGAAAGGAATTAATACACATGTATCAGAATGTCTTCTCTTTTAAGGTTGAGTAATATTCCATTATATTTATGCGTCATATTTATCCATTAATCCACGGAGAGACAATTGGATTGCTTCTCCCTTTTGCTTATTCGGTCCCTTCTCGTGGATTAGACCTAGGAACAGAACCCGTGATCTCCTCTGTGAGGTTTTGAAGACCCTCCATAGTTGCTGCACTGTTTACATTCCTACCAGCAATAAGCAAGATCCAGAAACCTCCAAACCCTCTTCCGTACAGTGTGCCAACAAGCCGTGTGTCTTTGCTTCTGAAACTGACTTGGTGAATTGGTAGTACTGTAATTTTAATCTTGAACATGGGATGTTTTTCTATTTATTTATGTCTTCCTTAAACAAAGTTTTATGGCTTTTTAAAAAAGAGTATCCGACTTCTTTTTTTAAAAAATATTTTATTTATTTATTAGAGAGAGAGAGAGAGAGAGAGAGAGAGAGAGAGAGAGAGAGAGAGAGAGAGAGAGAATATGGGCGCACCAGGGCCTCCAAGCCACCGTGAATGAACTCCAGACACATGCGCCCTCCTGTGCATCTGGCTGTATATGGGCACTGGGGAATCGAACTCTGGTCCTTCTGCATTGCAGGCCACTAAGCCATCTCTCAGCCCAGTTTTATGGCTTTAATATGTAGGAATTTTCTCCTCTCCGTTGTCAGTCCCCAACATTTAATTTTTCATACTACTATAAGAGTTGAATTATGTTCTTAATTTCCCTTTTAGATTGCTCAAGGCTCATACAGAGAAATAACCAATTTTTCACATTGATTTTGTATCCTTCAATTTTGCTAAATTTTTCATTACTTTTAAGAATTTTTTTTTGTAGAATCTTTAAGGTTTGCCTACTTGGCTATATTTCCATATCGCCTATGAATAAAGATAATTTTACTTCCCTCTTTCCAATTTAAGTGCTAGGCTTATTAGGTTTTTTAATTATTATTCATTTATTTGCAAGCTGAGAGAGATCGAGAGAGCAAAAACAGAGAGAATGGGCACACCAGAGCCTCCAGCCACTGCAAACAAACTCCAGATGCATGCACCCCTTTGTGCATCTGGCTTTACGTGGGTACTGGGGAATCAAACCAGGGATTTTAGGCTTTGCAGAGTAGTACCTTAACCACTGAGCCATCTCTCCAGACCTAGGCTTATTAGTTTGTACTTTAAGTTTTAAATTGGCATGTGAAAATTATATGTATTTATCTATGAAGTATATTTTGAAATGTTTATAGGTTGTGGAATGGTTAAATTGAGGTAATTAACACATGCATTACCCCATGTATTTATCCTCTGTAATAAGAACACTTAAAATCTACTTTCTTAGCAATTTGGAAAGAATACATCAGATAATAATATAATAATAAGATGATCAACTCTATCACGGTGTTGTACAATAGAGTTTTTCACCTTGCTCCTAATTGAAATCCTTTCCTGGCATGTCCCATTGTCCCCTACCTCAAGGCCTAGTCACTTTTATTACTTGTTAAGATACTCTATATTATTATTTTTTTATTGTCCATAATGAGTTATATTGTTTAGTGGGCCAACCATGAGTTGTTATCCCCAATTCCCCATTGCCCCCCCTCCCCATCCCCAGTCAGCTGGACATCCTCCTCCGTGGGCCGTCTGGATCAGTCTTTGTGGTAGGGGACCATGGATAGCCCAGTCTTCAGCCGGGTTCTCCTGACCCAAGTGTGTTGTTACTGAGGGTTGCCATGCCTCTGAAATTCTCCCCCACCACGGCTCTCACAATCTTTCCACCCCCTCTTCCGCTCAGTTCCCTGAGTCATGGTGGGTGAGGATGGAGCAAGAGAGCTGTGGCCCATCTAACCCTACCAACCAACCACAGGCAGAAAGCTGAGATCCTGGCAAGAGATGAGCCACCACAGTCATATCGTGGAGGCGCCATATGGAACCCCACAGAGAATGATTGGATGAAAGGGACCCACAGCCACAGCCATTCAATCAACACAGGACAAGCCAGTGAGACAGAAACCAACGATTCTTGACACAAAAACCCCTAAGCTCACAACATTAAAGCATCTATATTATTTTGATCTGTCATTTTCTGGGGAGCTATGTTGACTCTCCCGCTGTGACCGTGACTCCCGATTACTCTCTACAACCCCAATACGACTGTCAGCCGCGTGGCTGACTGTGTAGTTGACACTCAAGAGAAAGGGATTTTGAGGTTCAGTGGAGTCATGAGGACTGGCAGGAAGCAGAGGAGAGTGTTGAGTTGGAGAAATCCTGCTCATCAGCATATGACCAAGGGACTTGTGATGCTTGGCTCTGCTAATTCTTCATGTTTAATCTATGAAAAAATGTATCTACTTTGTGACATAGAGACGCTCAATGCAACGTGAGCTTTTTGCATCACAAACTGAACTTATCTAAGACACTCCGGCAGGTGCTGTGTGACCCATTGGTAAGAGACACACTCATCTGCCAGGCTAATGTTTGTCACTGCCAACTGTGAATCGAGTGGTGCAGAGCCTGAGCTTGCTCCCAGCAGCACAATTAAAAGGTGGAACGTCCGTCAGACCCCAAGGTGACTGAGGCTTGAAGCAAGAGCCAGATCATAGCTCCAGAGAAGGAACGGTTGTGCAAGTCCACACGGGTGTGGTCGCGTGTGCTGCACCAGAGACAGCTCAGTAGCAAACAAACTGAAGATGTAGATGCAGTGACCTTTCAAAGTGTGAGTGTGGTGTGCAAGTGTGCTCACATGGGTGGGGAGACCAGAGGCTGGCATCTGGTATATTGCTCAGTCACTCTGCACCGTATTTCCCGAGGCAGGGTCTCTCTCTTGAACCCAGAGCTTCTGACTGGGCTCGTCTAGCTGGATTCCCTCTCTGCCTCTCAGTCACTGGGATGACAGGCCGGCCTCCACACCCACCTGCATTCCTGTAAGGGCTGGATCTGAACCCAGGTCCTCACCGACTTTCCCTGCTCCAGTGTTCTAAAGCTCTGCATGCTTGCAAAAGTAGAGCCCTTACTTTTGGAGTATCTTCATGCAGTCCTTGGACTTGGTGGACACAGGAAGGGACAGACTCATGAGATTCTGTAAGTTACTTCAGGGAGAGAAGCGTCAGGTGACTGTTGACCATACTCAGGGTGTGCTTGTGTTTTGGGGCCATGACTAGCCCTACCCTCCAGGCACCTGCTGTGGGCCTGGGAACATGCCTTTAACTGCTAGCCCTTTCTCCAGCCCCTAGAACTTGGATTTCTTTTTTATTTTCTTTTTTATTTTATTTTTGATTTTTTGAGGTACGGTCTCTCTAGCTCAGGCTGACCTGGAATTCACTATGTAGTCTCAGGGTGGCCTCGAACTCATGGGGATCCTCCCAACTCTGCCTTGCCCAGGGACACAGAGGTGGCGGGCAGGGGATGACTTTGGAGTCTGAGTCCCGTCCTCAGTGCTTCACTCCAGCCGCTCGTCTTTGCTGTCTGTCCTCTGTCATCTGCTCCTCCCGGTCCCCGCCACACTCCTCCCTCGCTCCAGTTAGCATTTTCACTAGAAAATGAACAACTTCCATGATTACATGCAGGACCCGCGTCCAGCTGCTCGAGCTCCCGTTTCCATTTTTAGCTTCTTCCCCACTTTAACAGCATCAGGTCAAGCTTATCACAGTTCCCGGCAGCCATTCCTGCAGCCATCTGCTCCCCCAGAGGCTCAGCCTGTCCCCTCTCCCATCTCAGCCCCTCTGTGGACCTAGGGAGCCTAGGGAGAGGCAGCCACCTGCCTGCACCCCAAGTTTGGTCCCACTTTCTGTACCCCCAGGCAGCAGCCTGCAGGCCCAGCCAATGGAGGATTTCTAGGGACAGGATATTGACTGGAAAAAGACCAGAGGAGTTTCCATGGAGATGTGAGTAACCATCTCACAGCAGCAGGTATGATTTAGTTTGAGGGAAGTTTGGCCCAGCTCTGAGGTTTGGTTGGTGACCGTCCTTCCCTTGGAAGGTGCTGTGTTAGAGGGAGATTTGTTGCGGTCAGCTTTCTAGTTGCTGCGCAGAAAGAACCCAAGCAAATGCGGCTTGTAGAGGAATGGGTTTATTTGGCTTACGGACTCGAGGGGAGACTCCATCCTGGCAGGGAAGACGATGGCATGAGCAGAGGGCTGGACATCACCTCCACCACAGCACTGCAAACAGCGGCAGGAAGGTGTGCCAAACACTGGCAAGGGGAAGCTGGCTTAGAACCCCATAAGCCCGCCCCCGACAACACAGCTTCATCGAGGTTGTAAAACCCAAACTGCCATCAGCTGAGGATCTATCTATCAGAACACATTCATTTGTTTGTGGGGGACACCTGGATCAAACCATGACAAGATTTCAACCCACTATTAATGAACTGTTGCTCCACTCCCATGTCTATTGGTTCCTGACCTGAGACATTGAGCTGAGGCCTTTCCATGCCTGAACATTCTATGTTCTGAGATGCTTCCATCACCAGGCAAGTGTCCCTGAGAGTGGAAGACACTGACTTGCACAGGGAGAGAAATTGTCTCGACCCAGCCCTCTGGCTCTGCGAGAGACCCTGGGGACAGCTAGCTAGGCAGACCTGCATGGGAGCAGAGTGCTTCTTGCTAAGTTTCCCCGCCTCCCATCCTTGCTGTCCTCAGAAGTTCTGAGCTTTGTTGTGTGTGTGTGTGTGTGTGTGTGTGTGTGTGTGTGTGTGTGTGTGTATGTGTGTGTGTGTCTGTCTGTCTGTCTGTCTCCGTCCGCTTGGGTCTCGTGGCTCTAGGGATCTATGCCTTATCAGTGGAGGACCCACCTTGCTTTCAAATTTGGTGGGTATGAATAGCAGGGTACTCCTACTGGGTGCTGGGAGGAACAGTTTCCCTGCTGTGGGTTGCATTTCTCTGAGCCCCATGGGAAAAGGGGGCAGGCCTTTTGGCATCACTCCTAATGCCACCATTGGCCTGGCAGGACCTCTTTTAACACTGAAGGAAACAGCTCGCCTCTTGATGTTGTCCAAGGCTTCTGTCTTGCACACTGCAGTGTGACCCCTGCCCAGCCAAAACGCAGGCACCCCTTAGTCACTGAGGTCACCCCAATACCCAGTTGTTTCCCAAAGGACCCCTGATGGCCACTGCTGCCTCAGGGACAGCGTCACTCCCAAAGGACCCCTGCTGGCCACTGCTCCAGGGACAGGGTCACTCCCAGATTTTCACTGTCAGGATATTAGGATTCAACAGACTTCTCTGTGTTCTGGGAAGAGGCCACAACCAGCCCAGTGCTTTTTTTTTTTTCCTGGTAAATTCATGTTAATTAAATTCAAATTCTGTTTGTCAATCGTTGTTACCTGATCAAATAAGCCATTCTTACTGTCTTACCTCATGGCTCCTGTTGTCCTCTGATGTCCCCCTGTTTGGTCTGTAATTCCTCCCCATGGCTTCTCTGATCACGGGATAGATGACTGAGCTGTGAGGTGTGACTCCCTCTCACAGCAGGACATGAAGGATCATAGGAGGATTTGGGGGATTTCAGAGGAAAATGTTCAGACTTCAGCTGTACTGGTATTGCTGGCTGGTCCTCGGGTTCTCTCATGTTCTCTAAGACTTGTCCTTGGCTCCAGAGCTCCCAGAAACCAGAGGCAAGGCGTCAGCTCCAGAGTAGAGAGTCCTAAAGGCACCATCCATTGTATGTCCTCGGAACTTGGTGGGGGGAGCTGGGTTTCAACCAAGATTTCCGTCCCTTTACTGTTAATGACAGTCATCCTGCTTAGAACAAGATGTCTGCATGGCCTCATGTGTTTTGTACTGTTGGTCTCCAGCTGATGGCAAGGTGGGAGAGCTGTGGAGCCCTGAGAGGTGGAGCCTTGTTGGAGGAGGTGTGTCACTGGAGGGCTGACCTTGAGGTTCAGTCCAGCCGGCTGGGTGCTCAGGGCTGGCTCACTCTACTTCCTTCCTGGTACTGTGGAGATGCCGTACCTGGCTGCCACGCTTTCCCGCCAACGTCTCCTCCAAACTAGAGACAAACCCTTTCCTCCCATAAGCTGCTGCTTGTGGGGTTTAGTCTCAGCAACGAGAAGATAACTACAACACCTCTCTCTGCAATACCCCCTCTACAACATCCCCCTCTGCATTCCCCCCTCTGCAGTTTCCCCTTCATCCGCAGTTTCCATTTCTATAGTTTCAGTTACCTGCAGTCAACTCTGGTCTGAAAGTATTGTATGGATATTTTAAGATAAATTCTTAAGTTTAAATTTCTTAAAGCTATGAGTGGCTTGATGAACTCTTGAGCTGACTTTCGTCCACCTGAATGTGACCTTCTCTCTGTCCAGTGTGTCCACCCTCTTTGTTATCAGATAGACTGGTGGCGTGTGTGTTGGGTGCTGGGCTCATGCCCGTGTTATTCGCTGTGCTTCCTCTCACCAGCAGGAAGCCTCTCATCCTCAGCCTTCATCCAGTAGGCAGGAGTACTCTGCAAGAGACATCCTTGTCCCTCTTCTTACAGTAAAATGGTTCTTTTATTATTGTTGTCAATCTCATGCCATGTCTGATTTAAACATTAAACGTTCATACATACACGTGCACAGGGAGAACACGGTATATGCAGATCTGGTCTGGTACTCTGGCTGCTTTGTCCAGAGAGAGTAGATAAAGGGGTCTACTGTGTGACCCTCTCCTGGACTCTCCAGTTACGTTCTGCTTGTCTTTCTTCCCATGGCCCATCTCGGCACTCACCCACTGCTTCGCAGGGAGAAGAAGCACCCTTCCTGTGGCTCTGCTTACTGTCGCTCTGCCAGAGGACGATGCTGTTAATTAACATTAGGCTTTGGGGTTCTCTTGATCATCATCTGTCTTGCCTCCCTCCCTCCCTCCTTGGGGGATGATCTAGAAAGATCTAGAATTGCCCACGAGCATCAGAATTTCTCCTTTAAGTATTTTCAGTTTAGAGTCAGACAACATGTACTTTTAACATGGTTGAAGGTTCTAAAAATTGAACTATAGCCAGTTTTAGATTTCAGCGGCTCTCACTCCTCTGTCCTAGATGGAGACTCTCCTTCACTGTTGTGTTTTGACTTCTTTTTTCCTCCTCAATGAAGATAGGATTTTTTTTTTTTGCCATGTAGCTGTGACTCTGACTTGTGGGACCTCAGGGGGAGCCAGGTCTCATTCTCCTACACTCCCCCTTGTCCCCCTCTGACCATCCTTCTGTCCCTTTTGCATCCTACCCACCACCCTGCCCCTGACCTACCCCACTCACCCTCCCAGCTCAGCCTCCTCCTGGAGCCTGGTTTCCTGTCCAGGTCACAGCGCCACGCCCTGCTTAACAACTCCTCCATGGGAGACGTCTGCTTCATTCAGCATCTCTCTGTTGAGTTTTCAAAAGTTATCATCACTTCCCAGAAAAGGAGAACCTCCTTGCATTTCACCAAGCTCTGTGCACTGTCTGGGGGTGACACTGATTGAGATCACAAGGACCTTGGCGTTTCTCTCTCAGGACGTCAGGTTGGGGGAGGACTGCCTGGGGTTGGAGCAGAGGTGGCCGTGTCTGCCTCATTGGCCCCTATCCACAGGGAATTATGTACATACATTCATGCCAACAAGTACAACTCGTACTTTCTTGATTGATTCTTCTGCATTCATTTTCTCCATCCCCTGGCTTCTGTGGCCCCACCTCCCTGTTACCGCTAGCTGCATGAGTAACACCCAGAGAGTATCTTCCTGCACCTCAAAATGAAGAAACCAGCTGATGACAAATGCCTCTGTTCTCAGAAGTAAGCAGTGCAGAATAACAAGCTAGCCTCTGCCCCTTTCTCATTTCTAGGTTTCATACATGTAGTCACCTCTGATCTGGTCTAGTCTGACCTTCTGGCTCTGCTCATGGCCTCTGGGAGCAGCAAGAGAGACTAGAGGTCTTTTTGTCTGAGGCCTGTAGGTTGGATATGGTGGCTGCTCTGCAGAGCTTTCTGGATCATGTCCAGCCAGGTAGCTCAACATTGTCCCCACACAGCTCATTCGTGCGGAGGCCACACTCACATGCGGTGGTCACAGGGGCCCTCTTCGCTGTGCCCTTGGAGGAGAGTGATGAGGTGCTCTGGGCTGATGGGAGAGGAGAGGGAGGGGCCCCATGGCAGGCAGCCACAGGTGAGCCAGGGCCAGGAGTAAGCCAGCTTCCTGCTGGAGACTCACTCTGCAGGTTGTCACTGGATCACAGGACATCTGTGCTCTCAAAGATCCCTAGGCTTCCAGAGGAGGTTCAGCAAATCTCCACAGACCCCCTGGTGTCTTTCTTCCTTTGGATTCAGCCAAGGTATTTGTCAGCAATTCTGGGCCCTGCCTGGCAGCCCACAGGCTTGTTTATGGGGCTGACACCTCCAGACACAGAGTGGTGGCCTTATTGGGAGGGGCCGCCACAGTGTCAGGATTGAGGAACGAAGGCCTTGTTTCATGAAGTCCCTGGGGAAATACTAAAGAGGAGCACCAATGAAATGCTTTGTCATGCTAGAAAGAGCTTTGTCCTTCTAGAAAGTTCTTTTTTTATGCTAAAAAGAGCTTTGTCATGCTAGAAAGTGCTTTGTCATGCTAGAAAGGTCTTTGTCATTCTAGAAAGTGCTTTGTCATGCTAGAAAGAGCTTTGTCATGCTAGAGAGTGCTTTGTCATGCTAGAAAGATCTTTGTCATTCTAGAAAGTGCTTTGTCATGTGTCATGATTTGATCCAGGTGTCCCCCACAAACAAATGAATGTGTTCTGATCGATCCTCAGCTGATGGCAATTCGGGAATTAGAACCTCATTAGAGCTGTGTTGTTGGGGGCGGGCTTATGGGGTTATAAGCCAGCTTCCCCTTGCCAGTGTTTGGCACACCTTCCTGCCGCTGTTTGCAGTGCTGTGGCAGAGGTGATGTCCAGCCCTCTGCTCATGCCATCATTTTCCCTGCCAGGATGGAGTCTCCCCTCGAGTCCGTACCCCAAATAAACCCATTCCTCCACAAGCCGCCTTTGCTTGGGTTCATTCTGCGCAGCAATTAGAAAGCTGACCGCAACATCATGCTAGAAAGAGCTTTGTCATGCTAGAGAGTGCTTTGTCCTTCTAGAAAGTTCTTTGTTATGCTAGAAAGAGCTTTGTCATGCTAGAAAGTGCTTTGTCATGCTAGAAAGTGCTTTGTCCTTCTAGAAAGTTCTTTGTTATGCTAGAAAGAGCTTTGTCATGCTAGAAAGTGTCCTTCCAGCCTGGAGTCCTTCAGAACTGTGGTCATTGCTCCTCTCAGCTGCTGTGACTTGTCACTGAGACATGTGTCCCCTGCACACCCATTGTGGGGCTCCCCAAAGATTTCAGGATAGAGGGAGGTTGGCTGGCATCCAGGGTGAGGTCACTGTGCTCTGGACATGGGACTGGATCATAGAAAGCAGTTCAAAGTGATCACCTAGAGATTTGTTTTTGCGTGTGTGGGGAGGGTGCACAGGCCACAGACTTCCTTGAGACAGGGTCTCTCCTTCAACCTGGAGCTACTGTCAGTCAATGAGCTCCAGTTTGTCACCTGTTGACTGGGATTATTACAGACATTTGTGGCCATGCCCAGCTGTGCTCTGAGCTGACAAACTATCTCTTCAGCACCAGAAAACCTGTGCAGATGCCTCCATGCGGGACAGGAGGGCTGCTAAATCTTAGCAGGCTTCAGTTCTTACATTACCAGACCAGAGGGAAGCCCAGAGCATGACATCACTTCTGCATCTCACTTCCTGGGGGGAACACATTACAGGGCTAGATGGTTCATGACTCTGCCTCAACGAACCCCTGGTCCAGGGATCCAGAGGGGCATCAACCTGAACCCTCGCTCTTACAGCCTCGCCATAAGACCTGTCTGTGTTTCCTCTCAGGCCCGACACCTGTCCCCACAAGCTCGCCGCCGGCTGCACGCTGCACTCGCCTCGTGTTCCACCTCCATGCTTATCCTGTTCAACCTGGTGTTCCTGGGGGGCATCCAAGTTGGGAAAACATACTGGAACAGGCTCTTCATACAAGGTAAGATGCTGGGAAGCACTGACAGGCTTTCTATGTCTGCAGGTGGTGACATGGATGGAACTTGAGAGTCACTCATGGTCATGCACTTAGGTGATCTAGAAGGTTCCAGCTAGGATCTGTTTCCTATGTTTAGCTCTGACTGTGGGGTTTCATGCATTTACGTGTCTTGTATCCACCACCTGTGGGACTTACTGGACAACAAAATGTACCACTCAGCTTCTGAGATCTCCATCCTTCTTCGGACTGTGTGGTTTAAATGTGAAATGTCCCCTGGAGACTCGTGTGTTTGAATACTGACTCCCTGGTTGATGATACTGCTTTTGGAAGGTTGTGGAACCATTCAGGGGTTGGAGCCTTGCTGGAGAAAGTGTGTCACTGGAGGTGGACCTCGAGGCACTACCGCCCAGTCCTGGTGGGGCTGGACCTTGGGGCTAAAGCCCAGCCCTGCTGTGGTGGATCTTGGGGCTACAGCCCAGCCCTGCTGGGGGTGGACCTTGAGGCTGTAGCCCAGCCCCGCTTGCTCTCTCACTCCTCCCTCCCTGCTGACATGAGCTAGCTCTCTGCTCCTGCCTGCTTTCATCACTGTATGAAACTTCTCTTTGAAACTATAAGCAGAAACCAACCACTCCTTCCTTAAGCCTCTCCTCCTTGGGTATTTTGCCCCAGAAATGAGAAAGTAACTGACCCGTTACTTTCCCGATGTTTGCTTTTAATTTCTCCTGAGCATCTCCACGGTCTCTGGATCCCAGTCTCCACTCTGATCTTGTTTCCCTTATTGCTCTGAACACCCCACTGGAGCCATGTCCTGGAGTCCCTTGGGCCCTCCTGAAGCTGTGGACAATGGTCCTGCAATGGCCCAGCTCTAGCAATGGAAGTGTCTCTGAACACTGTTGGCCAACCTTGTGCTTAACACCCACTGAGTGGATTGCCACACCTGTAGCAGGTAAAAGTTGGCCAGTGGCAGCTGGGGAAACATTGAAGTAGAAATTGGTCGTTATTCATGGTCACCACGTACCCTGGGCTGGGACAGAGACACACGAGTTCCCATGGAGGTTTGGATCGACTCAAAGTAGTTGTTACTGCAGTGTGCTCACTGTGCTTCAAAAGAAAGGTGTCCTGTTCCAGCTCCCTGTCCAGTGAATGACACG
>PVHP010027210.1:0-24047 GCA_004024765.1 Zapus hudsonius | reverse complement strand
CTCTCTCTCTCTCTCTCTCTCTCTCTCTCTCTCTCTCTCTCTCTCTCTCTCTCTCTCTATCTCTGCTTGAAAATAAATAAATAAAATATTTTTTTTAAAAAAGAATCTCTCAGTGAACCTGGAGCTCCTAATTTTTCACCCCACCCCAGGCTCAACTCCCTGTGAGCCCTAGTGATTCTCTTGTTTATGCTCTTCTCAATGCTGCCGGTTACAGACATGCTGAATTTTTACATGCATCCTGGGATTTGAATTCAAGTTCACAAGCTTACTCTCTACTGATTGAGCTATTTCCTTAGTCTGAAACTATAATAGTAAAATAAAATAAAACGTTATAATTCTCAAACTATCTGAGGTGAAAACCTAGGCTTTGCTTTGATTTAATTTCCAATCCCAGTGGAATCAATTCCTTTGTAAAGTGCCATGAAATTCAAACATGAAGCATAATAATCTTTATTTAAAAACGCATAAAAATACTAACTATAATTTTTATTGCTTCATTCAACAGAAATTATCAAATTGCAATAAAATTACCAAATGCTTCCTCTCAATTTCTATTCTTCTTTTATTGTATAACAACAGACAATTTGTAAACTCGATTTGCTTTGTAGAACTTTTAAATAGAAGTACTTTATGTCATGGTTTATTAAAATTGATATATGAATATATTCTCAGTGAAAAATGAAGACAGACAACACATATTCACACATGCATTTTGAGTTATTAATAGATAATTTTAAAAATAATTTTTTCAAGCAGAGATAGAGAAAGGGAGGAAGAGAGAGAGAGAGAGAGAGAGAGAGAGAGAGAGAGAGAGAGAGAGAATGGGCATCCCTGGAGAGGCATGAGTATCTTTCTTTACGTGGGGGGGTACTGGGGAATCAAACCCAGGTCATTAGGCTTTGCAGGAAAATGCTTTAATTGCTGAGCCATTACTCAAGCATCCAATGACTTTTTAAGTAATATAAAAATGGTACTGTCTGCATCATCTAGCTGACAAAAGAATTCAGCCACATAGGTGCCCCCATTTGTTTGTGGTTACAATCAAGTCAGCAACATGTTATATTATTTTTTGTTTTTTTCTTTATTATTCGTAATTAGATACATTGAACGAGCAAATAACCAGTTGATATCCCCACTTCCCCTATTTCCCTCTTCACTGTCCCTGATCACTTGGGTTCCTTCCTCCATGGGCAGTCTGGATCAGTCAGTCCATGGGGCAGGCGGTTATGGATAGCCTAGGAGTCAACCCGGTTCCACCCCACTTTGTATGATGTTACTGAGGGAGGAAATGTCTCTGGATATACTCCCCCACTATATTTCTTACAATCTTTGTGCCTCCTCTTCCACTCATTTCCCTGAGTCATGGTGGGTGAGTATTAAGGCTGCTTTATAGTTGAGGTCTTAGGGGTGTCTGTACTTCTCCTTTAGATTGTGTTGAAATTATTGGTGTCTGTCTGGCTTATCCTGTGTTGACTGATGGGCTGTGGTTGTGGGTCTCTTGCTTATCCTACCACTCTGCAGCATTGGATCCTTCATGGAAGATGTGGTGTGGCTCATCTCTTGCCAAGATGTCAGCTATTGGCCTGATTTTCTTTGGTAGGTTTGGAAGGGCCATAGCTTTCTTGCTGCATTCTGAAAAACAAACAGAATCTCAATCAGAGAGTGAGTTCAATATACGTTAACTGATACACATCTGAATTAGCTAGATTCTATTGTTAGTAGCTTTTTTTCTAAATCACTTGTATAGTGCATTTCTCTTTGTATCCCAAGATTCTGGTTCCCGGTGCATTTCGTCCTGAGCCCTCAGTTCCAGTTAAGGGCTCCCCATCACTGAGTGGATCACTTGGCCAAATTACAAGCTGTGGATTACCTTCCTCCCTTTGGCTCCTCCATTGCACAAGTGCTCATTTCATGGTTAGATTCATGGTTAGATGTTCTCTCCTGGTAGGCAATGTGTTCAGCCTACTCCTGGTGTTATATTATTTTAAATGTCCAAGTCCAATAAGGACAACAGGAAGCAAAATATTGTTTAACATTGAGAAGCCACCTCTATTAAATGGCAATTCTAGGCCTAGGATCCAACTCTTGAAATTTTTACTGTTTAAGTTTTAAGATGAATGTATAGCACAAATGAATTAACTTATATAAATCTTTCATTTTGAAGAAAATATTAGCAGTTTATAGTAGAAGAAAAATTAAAAAAAAAAACTGGTACTTGATTCCAGTATATTGTTCAATGACAATTGATATAACATTTTCCCTACATGTGTAATTTGTGTACAAATTGAAATAAGTCAGACATCAGTAATAAAATATTTGTGAAATTCACCTTGGACTACCTTCCAAGAGTTTAACGAATCTCTTTCTTCCTTTGGCTTCATCAACAAGGTTCATCCTGTTATTTAGAGCGCTCAGGAGTACAATCAAAGGAAAAATATTAATTGTATGCAGAACATGATCCATATGATGAAGGTTTTTAATTCTCATTAAAAAGCTCAATAACACCATTGACCAGTTGGGGATAAAAGATGTTTACAGAACGTTTTACCCCAAAGACACAGAATACACAGTCTTCTCAGCAGTGCATGGGACTTTCTCTAAAATAGATCACATCTTAGTTCACACATTTTCCCTAAACAAATTCAGGAAGATTGATTAAGTTCCCTGAATCATATCAGACCATAGTGCATTAAAGGTAGAAATTAACAATGGGACAGGATGCAGAAAACACACAAAGTACTGGCACCTGAATAATATGCTCCTAAAAAGTGATTGGGTCATTCAAGAAATAAAAACGGAAATTCAGAATTTACTAGTAATAAATGATGACGATAAAAAATCTGATCAGAACTTGTGGGACACAATGAAGGCAGTCCTGAGGGGAAAGTTCATTGTGCTAAATGACTTCCTATCAAAGACAAAGAGGTCTCAAATCAATAGCCTAACCACCCACCTCAGATCATTGGAACTGACAGAAAAAGCTAACCGAGGTCTGGGTCCCTGGGTTAGTTTGGGAGTTGCAGCGCACATCAATTCCCTGTTCACCCACGGGGCTGGGGGAGGAGTGGCTTGGAATAGCTATGAGCTGAACGAGAAATGAGACTATCGGGAGAACGCGGCAGTGGGCAGTTCAAATTTTATTGTATAGATAGCAGTTGCTTATATAGAGAAAAGTCAGAGGTAGAAGCATAGGAAGCAAGATCTGTGAGAGAATGGTGATGTCAGCAGAGGAAATGTAACCTTGTTGTTTAGGTTTGTTATTTGCAGTTGGATTAAGTTAGGCTTTGAACTGCTTGCTTTTATCTCAGGGCACAGCTGTGGCCTGTTTGGGGGCTGGAGTTTTCAGGATTGCTAAAATTTACAGGGTCCTTCGGACTTTGCCTCAACTCCCTTATCAGAAGGAGAACAGTCCCAGAAGCCTGCCAGACTCAGCAGAACCCTACTTCCTCCATGCCTCATTAGCAGGGTACCACACCGAGGAGCACAACACAAAAATAAATAATTAAAATCAGAGCTGAGATTAGTGAATTGGAAATAAAGAAAACAATTTTAAAAAAGATAAATCAAAGAGTGATTCTTTGAAAAAGTTAATAAGATGGACAAACCTCGGCCAACCTAATCAAACAAAGAAATCAGAAAGCCAAAATCAACAAAATCAGAAAGGACAATGGTGAGATCACAACAGATCCAGAAGACATTGGAAGAATCATCAAGTCATACTTCCAAAACCTGTACTCCACAAAATTAGAGAACCTGGAAGAAATGGACAAGTTTTTGGACACCTACCAACTGCCAAAGCTTAACCCAGAGCAGATAAAAGCACTAAATAAACCTATCACATACACAGAGATTGAAGATGTAATCAAAAACCTTCCCAAAAGGAAAAGCCCAGGACCAGATGGTTTCTCAGCTGAATTCTACCAAGCCTTCAGAACACAGCTGAAACCACTCTTTCTGAAGCTTGTTAGAAGCAAAGAAAAAGAGGGAAGGTTTCCATGCCTATTCTTTCCAGGGCTTTGAACATGAAGTGGTGTTGAATTTTGTCAAAAGCCTCCTCAGCATCAATTGAGATGACCATGTGGTTTTAGCATTTGAGTTTGTTAATGTGGTGAATTATATTTATTGATTTGTATATGTTGAACCATCCCTGCATCCCTGGGATGAAGCTGACTTGGTCAGGGCAAATTATAGACTTGATGTGGTTTGTATTCGGTTTGCAAGTACTTTGTTTAGGATTTTTGCATCCAAGTTCATCAGGGATATGGGTCTGTAGTTTTCTTTTTTTTACATCCTTGCCTGGTTTGGGAATTAGGGTGATGGTAGCTTCATAGATGGAGTTTGGGAGCCTACCCTCTTTTTTCTATGTCCCTGACAAGCTTCCAAACACCTTCTATGAAGCTATCATTGACCTAATCCACAAACCAGGCAAGGATACAACAAGAAAAGAGAACTACAGACCCATATCTCTGATGAACTTAGATGCAAAAATCCTGAACAAAATCCTAGCAAACCATTTACAATGCTTCATCAAAAATATTATCCACCCTGACCAAGTTGGCTTTATGCCAGAGATGCTGGTTTGTTTCAACATACACAAGTCGATAAATGTAATATATCACATTAATCGGCACAACCACAAAAACCACATGGTTATCTCAATAGATGCAGAGAAGGCTTTTGGCAAAATTCAACATCACTTCATGCTCAAAGCTCTGGAAAAAAATAGGCATAGATGGCTTATACTTCAATTTAATAAAGACAATTTAAAAAACTCCTAAAGCACTAATCATTCTCAATGGGGAATGACACAAGGAGTTCCCACTCAATTCAGGAACAAGACAGGGGTGTCCACTCTCACCACTGCTCTTTAACATAGGGCTTGAAGTTCTAGCCCAAGCGATAAGACAGGAGAACAGCATAAAAGGGATTCAAATCAGAAAGGAAGAAATTCAACTATCCCTCTTTGCAGATGACATGATCCTTTATATATCAGACCCAAAGAATAGTATCAGTAACCTCTTGAAGGTGATTAATGCCTTCAGCAACATGGCAGGATAAAAAATTAACACACAAAAATCAATAGCCTTTCTATATGCAGAAGGCAAGCAGACAGAAAAAGACATCAGGGGGACTGTCCCATTTTCTATAGCCTCAAAGAAAATTAAATACCTTGGAATTTCACTAATCAAGGTTGTAAAGGACTTATATAAGGAAAATATTGAAGCACTCAAGAAGGAAATAGAGGAGGACGTAAGTAGATGGAAAGATATTGCGTGCTCAAAGTTAAGGAGAATCAGTATAGTAAAAATGGCAATCCTGCCAAAAGCGATTTACAGTTTCAATGCCATGCTGATAAAAATCCTAACCTTTTACTTCACAGACATAGAAAAAATTAATCTCTAAATTTATTTGGAAGGGCCAAAGACCTCGCATATCTAAAACTATTCTAAGTAAAAAAAAAAAAAAAAAAAAAAAAAACTACTCAGGAGGTATCACCATCCCTGACTTCAAAACATACTACAAAGCCAAAGAAACTAAAACAGCATGGTACTGGCATAAAAACAGACAGACGGATCAACGGAACAGGATTGAAGACCCAGCTTTAATTGGAAGTAACTTCAATTATTTGGTCTTTGACAAGGGGGCCAAAAATGTAGTATGCTGGTCCAAAGATAGCATCTTCAACAAATGGTAATATAAACAGCATGATACTGGCATAAAAACAGAAATACAGATCAATGGAACAGAATTGAAGACACAGCTTTAAATGGAAGTAACTTCAGTTATTTGGTCTTTGACAAGGGAGCCAACAATGTATACTGGGCCAAAGATAACATCCTCAACAAATGGTGTTGAATGAATTGGACAAACAAGTGTAAAAAAATGAAAATAGACCCACTCCTTTCACCATGCACAAAAATCAACTCCAAATGGATCAGAGACCTTAATATAAATCCGGTAACCCTGTACACCCTGGAAGAAAAAAAATAGGAGGAACTCTACATGAAATATCAGTAGGGAAAAATTTCCTGAGCAACTCTCCAGCAGCCCAGGAAATACCTGATCAGGCTCAAAAGCTTCTATTCAGACAAACAAACCATACTCAGAGCCAGTAGATGCCCTTCAAATTGGGAGATGATTTTCGCCAGCTACTACTCAGACAGAGGCCTAATTTCCAGAACCTACAGAGAACTCAAAAAAATAAATAACAAAAACCCAAATTTCCCCCTCACAAATTGGGGCACTGATCTCAACAGAGAATTCACAAAGGAGGAAACACAAATGGCCTTGACTCATCTAAGAAAGTGCTCAGCATCCTTAAGCATCAGGGAAATGCAAATCAAAACCACAATGAGATACCATCTTACCCCTGTCAGAATGGCAATCATAAAGAAAACCATCAATAATTGTTGCTGGCAAGGATGCGGGGAAAAAGGAACCCTCATTCACTGCTGGTGGGATTGCAAACTTGTTCAACCATTATGGAAAGCAGTATGGAGACTCCTAGACAGAATGGACATAGAACTACCAATGGACCCAGCTATCCCTCTACTAGGCAAGATGTCACATCTCGCAAGATGTCACATCTCGATGCAAAAAATTTTGTACAATTGTATTTATATCAGCTCAATAAATAATAGCCAAGAATTTGAATCAACACAAATGCCCATCCATGGAGGAATTGACAGCAAAACTGTGGTATATTTACACGATGGAATTCTACTTAGCTGAAAGGAAAAATGACTTATTGAAATTTAGGAAAAAATGGTCTGACTTCGAACAGATCTTACTAAGTGAACATTCAAAAGAACAGAGAATCAAACACTGCATATTCTCCCTCATATGCAGTCCTCAACCAGGAAAACTGTTTTCTCTATGCAGACTAGTAGAAAGAAGTGAGAGATTATGAATCAGTTGTAAGGGATGGGCGGAGGGGAATGGCTTAAGCATGAGGCTAAACCAAATTAGGTTCAAAAACATAAAATCCTCACGAGCATACTGTAACCTACAGAGAAAGTAGTGGGAGTCAACTGGCAAGAGGAGCCATGAGAATTAGGGGAGAATATCTAAGCCTGTGAATATTTGAGCAGTATGACAACCCCAGGTACCAGTCAACAGTTCCTTCCCTCACTGAGCTGTTGACCAAAGTGAACCATGAGGTTCCAAAAACAAGACAGAATTCTGGCAAAGCTCTTGAATGCCCTCCCCAGGCCTGAGGCAAAAACCTGTTGTTGAAGAAACCACAGAATGCCATCAATCAATATGGAGAGACCCTTCAAGGTCCGGAATGACCAGCCCCCAGATGCCAGTTAGTACAGTCCTGGCTTCACTACACAAGCTGCCAGAAAAAGCAGATAATGACACCTAGAGTAAACAGAACACTGGCATGATACACTGTCTGCTGCCATGAGTAGGCTGACCGCACCTCCTACTGGGAGAGAACAGCAAACCAAGAAAGGAGCACTTGTGCAATGGAGGAGCCTGGGCCTGGGGGAGACAATCAACAGCTATTAAAATCGGCCAAATATTCCACTCAATATGGGGGAACCCTTGATTGGTACTGGGGATTCAGGGCGATATGCACTGGATTCCATACTCTTGTGCTCCCAGGAAAAGATGCACTATTTGAGCGACTGACGGGGAGGCTACTAAAAATATACCATCTAGGTAATCCAGAATGGTGTATATTTGTTAACTGATACTGATCTCACTCTCCGATGGAGATTGTGTTTATATTTTCAGGATGCAGCGAGAGAGCTGGGGCCCATATAACCCTACCAACCGACCACAGGCAGAAAGCTGAGTTCCTGGCAAGAGATGAGCCACCACACTCATATCATGGAGGATCCATATGGAACCCTGCAGAGAGTCACTGGATGAAAAAGGGACCCACAGCCACAGCCATTCAATCAACAAAGGATAAGCCAGTGAGACTGAAACCAAGGAATCTTGACACAAAAACCCCTAAGCTCACAACATCAAAGCATCCTTAATACTCAACCACCACGACTCAGGGAACTGAGCGGAAGAGGGGGTGGAAAGATTGTGAGAGCCATGGTGGGGGAGACTATCCAGAAGCATGACACCCCTCAGTAACAACATACTAGGGTCAGGAGAACCCGGCTGAAGACTAGGCTATCCATGGTCCCCTACCACAAAGACTGATCCAGACTGCCCACGGAGGAGGATATCCAGCTGACTGGGGAGGGGAAGTGGGGGCAATGAGGAATTGGGGATAACAACTCATTGTTGGCCCACTAAACAATGTAACTCATTATGGACAATAAAAAAATTACTGTATTTTTAATTACTTGTGCTATGATAATCATTTCATAAAGATCCCCAGAGAATGAAAGAAGTTGAAAGATGAATTATGTTGCCTTAAAATAGCAGAATTTTTGATGTTTTTTCTTCTTTATACTTTTATTCCTACTCTAAATTCTCCACCGTGAATATGCATCACATTTCTCAGCAATTTTGTTGAAAATTACTGATAGGAACGCTCCTAAATAATTTCACTCTTATCTTTCAATGAAATGCATTTTAAAGGAATTCTCTTATCAAGGATTTTGAGCACATCAAGGAAATTGTTCAGAACTGCTTAGAGTCTTATGGTGAATGTGACAAGGTTATAGTCCAACTTTGACATGTTTATCATTAATATTCCTTGCTCCCTAGCCAGTCTGAATGGATGGAGATGAACTCATTAGAGATGAGTAAATAAAAAATGATTTTCTCTCTAAATTAATATGACACACTTTCATGATGAATTTTCTAAATCATTTCAGGTTATACCTTCCTCTCTGTGAGTTCAATTATCTTCATCACAAAAAGGTTTCCTTCCAGACAACCTTTACTCATTTTTCATTGCTTAATTTAACTATAAAGCTGTTAACATCCCATTTTAAGCTGATAATAAATTGCCTTTTACACTATTTGAATTTTTTTTAATTAGGTGTTATAATATTCATAGATATAACTGTGGCAATTATGAGGAGGAAAAACCGTAAAAAAACATAAATATAGATTTAACCTTGAAACCTGACATGCATTTGGATAAGGAAGAGATGAACCATTTTGTGTATTTAAATTCCTCTGGACTCCAGCACTCTGTGTCACTCTTTTCATCAGTCTTCCTTAACTCTACTGTTCTACTAAATGTCTGAAAACATATATTCCCTGTTAGTATCTCTGTAATGTTTTACTCAAGAATTGTGTAATCTTGATAAAAATTTCAATAATCAAGGAAATTTGCATGAATATTTTTGTCCTGACATGTACACACATTTCACATCTTTATGTTATTGTTAGAAATGGTGGAAAAGTTTGAAGTAAGGTTTGTTTTTAGCTGCAAAACGCTCTAGAAAACTGAGAGCTCAACACTAAAGGAGACTTATGAGGCACGCACCAAGGCTCCGAAAAAAATGAAGAGAAGGTGGAAATAATGTTAGAGTCATAGGGAAGATGTACTTTGAGGCATTTTTCCCCTCACCAAATACTAACTGGTGCATTCATGATCCTACACCGAATACCCATAGCTCCACTGAGGAGGGTCCTCAGTGGAATGGGGGTGGGGGAAACAGGACATAAGAGTACAACCCAATGCTAACATGACTGATTTGCAATGTGTTCATATATTAGTGTTTTCAATAAAAATATCTCTAGAGTTAATTATAAGTAGGCATGGTTTTGTATTTTAAGTAAATACTTTCTGATACTTTTCATTTGTTTTTTACACCACCAGCTCACCAAATGCCAGGATTCTGACATAAGATAATAAATAACTTGTAAAACTAAAGGTAAAGGTCTTTAAAAAATCAATTTTCTTGGGAGATGCATTTTGTGCCATTAATTTATAATGTAGACTATAGGAAATGAATGTTCTAGCATTTTATCTATTTCTATGAATGTCTGATTTATCAATAAGACATTTTCACATATTGTTTACTGTTAGAAAAATGGTATTTTTGATGTATCTGAGCTCCCCCAACCCCCCCCCCCACAAACACACACATTTGGGTTTTCTTTCGTCTCTGTTACTTCTAATGCTTATCTGATAAGTACCTTAGCTTCATACGAGAAATTTTGCAATAGCTTGAATATTTATATAATTTATGCCTTTGTCATTACCAACATAATGTGTAATGTTTTAGTTACTCATGTTATATTTTCTCAAAGAATGGATAAAATTTTACTTTGGGAAGATCAAAATCCAAATTAGACTTTTCAATTACTGCATGTCACCTCGAATTCGATTGGAGAAAGGTGGGAGAGAAATAGTGTATTGTCTTTGTTCCTGTTTGCTTTTCCACAATAGTATTATCATGGACCAATATGACTTAAAGGGAGGTTACGTCTACTTCCTATGCAATTAACCTACTACATAGCTCAATTTCAAGGGTCTCATTGGCTGATGTTGTGTGTGGAAGAAGATTCAAACAGCTTGTTTAACTTGCACATTCTAGGACATTCTCATTACTTGTTTCTGATATATCCCCATATATTGCTGCCAGTGAGATTTCTTTTTTTTTACCATTTTCATATAAAGGTTACACAATTCATCTATACTGCACATGTAGCTTATTTCCTTTTGTTGGTAAAACACTTAACTGGGAGGAGTGTGGATTGGAATGCGATTTTTCAGGAGATTTTTAGTGTAAATTACCTCTGCATGTGCGGATGCATAGCACACATCTGCAGTGAAATCTCTCTAAGTATTGAGTTAAGAACAACAATGAAAGCAAGAGCATAAAGTAAAGATCTCAGAATTTTTCAAGACAAAGATAAACAATTCAAAAGAATGAAGATGCTCTGGACTGTAAAGTCTAACTCCAATGGACTGACATATGTATGGGAAAGGATGCAGTGATATATTCAAGAAATCAGGTGTTTTCCATTATTTTTTATTTAATTCATAGTGTTTTTAGCATACAAAGAATTAAGTTTCATTATGCTGTACTTCAAACAAATTTGGATTTTTTTCACCTGTCCTCTTTTCTTCTGATCCCCTCCTCCTTTGCTCTGCCTCCCCACCAGAGAATTCATTCTGCTTTCATGCAACATGTGTCCTTTTATTCCTCAATTCTAATCACCCCCTTACCCCATCACATGGTCTCTTTTCTTGATCCCTAATGTATACTCACTCTCACATTCCCTTATGTATTAATTAATAAACAATGAAACTTTGGATCCTCATATGAAGGAACATGTGATTCTTGTATTTCTGAGCCTGGGTTACCACATGTAGTATAATTTATTTCATTTCCCTGCAAATTTTATTTCTTTTTCTTTACACCCGGAAAAATTCTATTGTGTATATGTTACATATTTTCATTAACTGTTTTATCAGTGGATTGATATCTAATTTGGATATATGTCCTAGCTTTGTGACTAGAGAGAAATCCCCACACTGATTTTCCTACTGGATGTACCAGTTTACACCCATACCAATAGTAAGTGAGTTCCCCTCTCCTCACAACCTTGCCAGCCTTTGTTGTTATTAGTCTTCATGATGGCATTCAGACTGGGGTGAAATGAAGTCCAAGAGTGGTTTCAAATTGAATTGCCCTGATTGCATATTTTTTCAATATCTGCTGGCCATTTGTGCTGCTTCTTTAAAGTAATATGTAATGTGTGTTCATTTCAATAGCACATTATTTGATTGGCAGTTATGTTTTTTGGTGTTTTGCAATATATATATATATATATATATATATATATATATGTATATGTATATATATATAAATTTATTATATATTATATATGTTATATATTATTATATATTGTATATTATATATTATATAATATATTATATGTTATATAATATAAATATATTATAAATATATATAAATTGCAATATATATATATATAAATTTCTAGCAGGTACCCATATGGGGGTGGGGCAGGTATCCCCAATTGGAAAGACACAGCCAAATCCTCTCCCAGGTCCTTAGCAACCTTGTGTCGGGTCTCACTCCTAAACTTATATAATCCCCCCTCTCTTGAGGATACCCCAACTACTATTGGGACATTGGGATGAAAAAATATCTCTTTCATCTTTTTACTGCTCAATAGGACACAAAGTTAAGGTAACTGGGGGTATCCCTCAGAGAATGCAGGGGTCCCTAGCTAAGGACCAAGAGAGACTCATTACCCATATATCACATTGACAAGATTTTGTCCTGTCTCACATTGTGAGTCAGAAGGTGGGGTGACTTCCCCAGAATTGGGGAGCATTCTACACAGGGTGGCCAGTGGAGAGTGGTTTAGTGTCAGGTTGCTGTCCACCATGGAAACTCTAGATCTATCCCCAGCATTATTTATCGAATGGCATTGTAGCATCTGATATAGTCTGAGATGGTTCCTGTATGGCTTGCAAACCATTTGACATATATTGATAGAGTTGTTAAGAATCTTAATAACAGCGCAAGTGTTACCTAGTGTAGGTATGAAAACATTTAGAGCACTGTGATTTTTTTTCTCATCATTACAACTTAGAATTTAGTTGATTTTCTTAGTAGCATCTTTTCCAGTGGAAGGAACAAGGTACACAATAGTCTGTATTAAAATTTGTAAATAAGTTGAGCATGTTAAGGTGTTTACCTTGTCTTCCCTGTATTTAAGGAAATTTTAAAATATATCCTCCAATCTTTCCTGGGGCAAACCAGGGACAGATATTGGTGTCATAAAACCCCTTTAATGTCAGTGGGAGCTGTCCAGCATATATTTATTTTAGATTCTATTTTGTTAAAAACATATTGATGGCTGGAGGCTTATGACATTTAGTCATAGGATTAGAACTATTCCATATAGGTATCTAAATTGACTAATCCAACCTTATGTTTATTTAGAACAGATTAGGCCATAACTGGGAGTATGAAGTAGGCTCATTTTAATTAATTTAATATCTCATGACTATTACTATAGACAAAACATAGTTTTGAAAGCATTTTTAACAATAAGTCCAAATATAGAGATCTAACCTGGAAGTCATCAGTTTAAGGACAGTCTAGGAAGACAGCATCTATGTTTGAAAACATACCAATTAACCAGGAGGGTTTGGAAACTCAAAATTGTAGAGGCTGAAATAATTTTCCTCAGATGTGTGAACTTGTACCCTGGAGTAGGGAATATGTCTTAAAGAGTTAGTTTATAATATCCAAAATAAGACAATTGTTAAAATAATATCTTAGTTGGAGACTCTGTGATTACCCACAATAAAGCAGAGTCCAGTCCTGTCAAATCAGAACAGCTGAATTTTAATATAAACCTTGGTGAATTTGTTTTTGAAAGAGAAAATATTTGACAACCAATGTTGTTAGTTTAACTTTAGGCATTAATTAACCTTATTTATAGTGGAGATCCTTATAAACATAAGACAATTTTATGTTTTATCCATGACTGAAATGTTATAAAAGTTTATTTAAGTCATTCCAACATATTTATCTAACAGGAGGATAGAAGCCACAGTGGCTGAAATTAAACTTTTAAGTTACATAAGTCCAATGATGACCATTTAATAGCATTAGCATGAACAAATAGAAACTTTTTTTAAACCCACAAAGTTTTTAGATGTGAGAACCTAGAAAATTAATACCAGTAAGCAACCTTTATCTTAAAAACTAAATTTGTCCAATAATTTACATATTGGCAAACATATATAGTTAGCTTGGGTGAGTACCTTAAGAATTCTTTTTGTATATTTCTTAACCCATGAACAATTTAGTCATTGAGCCAATAGCTATAACTGGAATGATCAAGTCCAGTGTTAGCTGTGGTCAGTTTACATGGTTTTACAAGCAAAAGAACAGCTGTACTCTCTTTTATAAAAACTTAGGCTAGAGAATCATTTAGGACTTAAAGCTGACCTGTGGCAGTCACTTTTTTTCCTACAGCTTGCTGTGACCATTGTTTTTGACTAAACCCAAAATTAATTTTCTTATTAAGAGACCAAGCAAATATCTTTAGCAATTACTATATATAGCATAGAAATTTGTAATTTCACCAAAATTTAGGAGTAAATTTTTTTCTCTAAGAATGCCAAATAGTATAACCATTGAAAAGTATCTCTAACCATTGAATAGCCTGATCCTTAACATAGACCTATAAGTAAGACACTTTCTAGGGGCATTCTCCCACCTCTTTTTTATTGATAAGCAAGCAGAAAGCATATAGCACTTACAGTTGACAATGTCACTAACCATTGAGCAATAGATGAGTAAAGAAACCTGTTTTTTTTCTTTTAACTCAGTTTATCTACATAATCATGGACTTTAGCATCACAAAGAACTTGATTTTGTGTGTGGGTGTTATGACTTTCCCTTATATTTGTCACCAACCAGAGTGCCAGTCCAGTCCATGAAGAATTGGAAACATGTCTGTTTCTGGATCTGTACCCAATGAGCTCTTTTGAATATAGAGTCATATTGAGCGCAAAAATATTTTAATTTTTCTTTTATTGTTTAGTCCAAGATTGAGAACCAGTACATATAGCTGACTTTTATAGAACTGGCACCAAACATTTATTTATATGTTGAATTTAGTTTTTCACTCTTTATAGGATTAAGAGAAATTATGCCACGTTGACTTAACTATTTATCAAATTATATAAAATAAGTAATAAGAATTAGACCTCCTTATTAACAGGAAATATTAGATATGCAATATCTCTATGGATGCAATTTTAAGAAAATTGGCAACTCATATGTTTAATAATATTTATTAGTATAGATATATCCATAGATTTTATAATCTATTGGTGTAAGATATTTCTTATAAATAAGCTTTAATAAGTTCTATAATATATATTAAATATAGGCAAAACATAATGGTCCCTGATATAACTTTTACCTTCATTATATCTGGAACAATTCTGCTACCTTGATAACTTTTGAATATCTCTGACAAACTAACCTTGATAGAATTTTTAAAACTGATTGAGGTAGACTGAAAAATAATAATATCTGCCATCCTCCTGCCTCAGCTCGGTAAAATTATCACATGTATTAAGGCTTAATTTACTTTGAATGAATGTTTTATAGAGGAAAAAAGCTTTACAAATTGACCAGAAACCAAATTAATCACAAATTGACCAGAAACCAAATCAGTTGAATTTACTCTGCAGGACCTTCCCTTAAAGCCCCATGGGGTCTCAGCCATCTATTGGGGAAAGGCAAAAATCAATTTCTCGAGCTGCTGGTCTCTTACAAACAAAACGCTGTACTTCCTGGGGTTAGCCCTCTGCCTTGCCTGAGTGACCATTGTTTCCAGCCCCAGGGGGCCTGCACCTGGATTTCTGACAAGGTGGAAAAACTATGTTTTAGACTGACTGAAAAACATCCATACTGTGGCATATATAGGTAGAAAAATAGCAGATATTTTAGAACCCAAACCGGAGATTTCCTTGTACCAAATCTATAATTAGTAGAGATATTGTATGTGCCATGAGACGTAACTCACTTTTACATCTGTATAAACAGAGAAAAAGCCTTATAAATTAATTTAAATTAAGTTTATTGAATTAAACTTAAGTAAACTCAAGTAAACCTAAATATTTATATATGACCATTGTTGCTAGGATACTAAGAATGCAGGCCTTATTAACATTTTTATATAAAAACGTGGGCCTGCCCTGGGGATGTGGTCTGTTTCCCAGACCTCCAAGCCCAATCTTTTGGCATAAACACAGCACCCTGAGCATTGGGTCCTGTGACTTTACTGTTGCGATATTCATTGGCCAAAATTAATCTCATTCACCTAGATTCTGATTAGCACCCAAATCAGCAGGGGACTCCACCAGGGTCTCAGATGAACAAATGAACAAGAATAGAACTGGGAGAAGCAGCGAGATTCAAAATAGGAACAGAGCAGAGAGGAACGACTTGGGGCAAGCGCAGAACACAGGCAGCACCCGGAGGCCACCAAGCTGCAGGCCGGGTGGGGGAGAGAGGAGTGGCTTGGGGCAGGCCACCTCCAGCAGTGCTGGCAGCTGGAATAGTAGGGGACTTCCCAGGTTCATAGGCCTTGGCAGTATAGGCCATCCACCAGTGGTGGGGAAGAAGAAGAGGGAACAGAGAACACGGAGGGGGTCTCTTACCAGTCTTCATGTTCCTGTTCTGGCTCCAGATGTTGGGTAAGGTGTCACGGACCCCTGGCCCCCTGTGAGGGTAGCCCAAGTCTAGCCTGCCAGCAGGAAACGGGCTCCATTAGGGAGAGGGACAGGTCAATGTGTCAGCTGGAGAAGCACACATGGCTGGGAGATATGTCAAGGCAAATCTCAAAACTTTATTCCAGCATCCAACCTTATATACAATCCAAAGCTGCATTGTAGACTTATCTCTTTGACAAGGGTGCTCAGCAAGAAGGAACAAAGCTACAGAACCTCAGCAAGCATGACCAATCTTATTAGCATTAACAAATAGGATTAAGGCTATCAGCCACCACCCCTGCCTCCTGGGGGCAGAGGCATGCTAGAATCAAAGGCACTATGCCATCACACCTGCACTAGGCCCAAAGGTGTAAGCCACCATATCCAGCTGTATATTATATTCTAAAACTTAGCTCACAGATATTCAGCCAGGCTGGGTCCCAACATTGTTGGGGGTGGGTTTATGGGGATTATAAACCAGCTTCCCTTGCCAGTATTTGGCACAACTTCCTGCCGCTGTTTCCAGTGCTTTGGCAGAGGTGATGTCCACCCCTCTGCTCATGCCATCATTTTCCGTGCCAGGATGGAGTCTCCCCTCAAGTCCATAAGCCAAATAAACCCTTTCCTCCACAAGCCACTTTTGTATGAGTTCTTTCTGCAAAGCAACAGAGAAAGCTGACCACAACAGTTTTGGTACTAGAGAGTGGGGTCATCTGTTGCTGCTAGAACCCTGATTCTGTGGCTTTGGCATTTTGGAATTGATCTGCAGCAGGAAAATGGAGGGATTGGAAACCTCGTCCTAAGAGGTACCTTGCAGTGCTGTAAGTACAGCATAATGGATCATTCTGGTCAGAGTTACAAGTCCTGAATGTAATGAGAACTATGGACTGTGAGGTTTGGCTTAAGAGGGTGAGAAAGAATTTGGTCAGGACTGTGCCAGAAGCAGTCTGTGTGAGAGGCTTACTGCATTCTGCCTGCCTGTGTCCTAGAAACCTGTGCAGGGTTGTTTCACTTAAACATGGACTGGTGTGAGCAGATGGAGATGGCACAGAAAGATCTTGAGGTAGAAAGTGCTGCCCATTCACCTGCAATTGTTTGAGAGATGACAACCATTGAGATTGGGCCAGCTGGTCTGCTTTGGAACAACAGGAAGAATGCAGATCCTCTTAATTAAAGGGCCTGAATGCTTTGTCCTCCCCCCCCCATTAACGAATTGGTAGCCCACCTGGTTCTATGGAGTAGATCAAATGCAAGAAGACAGGGTCATAGAATTTGCAACACAGTTTTGTTTTTGAAAAATGGCCATCGGCGTGTGAAGCAGGTGTGCTAGGTTGCCTGCATGGAAGCCTGATTGAGCCATGAGGATGAACTATGGGTTGCAATGGAGACCCAATAAGATACCAGGACTATGGATGGCTGCCAAGGTGAGCTGCCAGTACTGGATGAAGCGAGCTGGAGTGGTGGAATGAGATCTCCAAGAGACTTGTTATTAGTTAGAATCATTGAACTTGGAGTTAGAGATTGATGGTGCCCTGCTTGTTTTAAATCTTGTATTGGTTCAATCTGTTTTTGCTGTGCCTCATATTTTGCAGTGTGAATGTTCTGTGCCATTACGGGTTTATTTTTGGTATTACGGCTCAGTTGAAAGCTGTGGGGACTTAAGAGTTGAGCTGAACACATTGTATTTACATCGTGTATGATTATTAGTTTGTGGGGGCCAGGGGCAGACTGACATAGTTTGATCCGGGTGTCCCCCCCAAACAAATGAATGTGTTCTGGGTAATTGATCCTCAGCTGATGGCAATTTAGATTTTACAATATTGATGGAGCTGTGTTGTTGGGGGCAGGCTTTTGGGGGATATAAGCCAGCTTCCCATTGCCAGTATTTGGCACACCTTCCTGCTGCTGTTTCTAGTGCTGTGGCAGAGGTGATGTCACCCCCCCTCTACTCATAACATCATTTTCCTGCCAGGATGGAGTCTCCCCTTGGGTCCATAAGCCAAATAAACCCATTCCTCCACAAGCCGCTTTTGTTTGGGCTCTTTCTGTACATCAACTAGAAAGCTGACCACAACAGTGATCCTTCAACATCTGCCTCCTGAGTGCTGGGATTAAAGGCTAGAGCTACCATGCCTCGCTTCTGATAGTTTCTTTTGCTGTGAAGAAACTTTTAAAAAATTTATTGTGATTTTTTTCAGTATTTTGTAGTTAAAATTGTAGCATGGGGGCTGGAGATATTTCTCAGTGTTAAAAAGCCCTTAATTGAAAAGTCTGACAGCCTGAGTGTCATGCCCTAGTACCCACAGAAACACAGATGTACAAAGTGCCACATGTGTCAAGGGTTCATTTGCAGCAGCCCTGGCATGCCCATTCTCTCTTTCTCTCTCTAAAATAAATGAAATATATACATATTAATATATATGTATATTAAAGTGCTGAATGTTTAGTAGTAAAATGGAGTTAGCTACATCAAGGAAGCAAACTGAAGTAGTTGCTTCTTATGGCTATCTCATAAAAGCAGAGAATGTTCCCTTAATCTCCAGAACTCTGTTTAAAACTTCAGGTCAAAATGGGTTCCTATTTGGGTTCTAGAACCAACATAGCCAGGATAACCTTTACAATAAATGGGTTTTCCTTAAACTAATATAATGTTTTTAATTTCTTTTGGGATATAATTATATATAGACTTGGGAAGATATCTGATCAAAATAGAAATTTTAATTCTGTAGTTTGTCTTATGCAACATTCTTAGAATTCCTCATCTGTTCCATAAAAGTCGGAAAGTCTATAGTTTGATGTCACAGCCTCTCCTGCAGCTTGGATAGGTCACAAGTGGAATTCTGGCCAATGAGATTTTAAATGCCTCTGGAGTAGGCTGTTTTTTCTAAATAAATATTTGATATCAGTCTATTGTCTAGAGGCATATAATCTTTCTTGAAATCAGGAAAGTAAAAATCATTCATTATAGATGATGGAGAAAACAGAAAGCTGGGGTCTCAATGCCATCAGTGAGCTGTCATTTAGGCCCTGGATTATATATTTACCTCTTGTTATATGAAAAAAAAACAGAATCCACAATAGTATCTGAAAATGATACCAGTTAATATAAATTGTTGTTGTTAGGTACATAAATTCACCCACGTTTTATCCCATTTTAGCCTTGTTATTTCTTCTAAAAACTGAAATTAGGGAGACTCTTCATACAGTATATATCATATCTTAACCAGTAGTTACTCAGAAATCCATTTAGTGACATCTCCAACATCTCAGCAGAAATAGCCATGGCAGAATATGCAAGGCAATACATGAATAGCCACTATATGTACAACTAGTATTTGTATAATTATAACGATATCCAACACAACCCAGGTCAAAGATCCAGAGATACATAAGATCTCAACAACAAAGCTGACTCAAAACTCACCCACTATGACTCAGGGAACTGAGCGGAAGAAAGGGAAAAATGTAAGAGCCATAGTGGAGGAGAATATCTAGAGACATTGCCCCCCTCAGCAACAATACACAAAGGGGAAAGAAAAAAAAAGAGAAAGAAAAACTGGCTAACTCTGGTGCAGTTCATATCCCCCTAAACTATGGACAGATCCAGTATACACATTGAGGAAGGACCCCAGTGAGTAGGGGACAGAAAGGAGGAAAACGGGGACACCTTCACAAGATTTGCTCACACAATGTATATAATTATTCATAATAAAGATATTTCAAAAATCATGTTTCATAAATTGGCAGTTCATATTGAGCCCTTATGTCATTCTTATTAAAATATTGAAATAATGCAATTTTTATGTAAATTGACCTTAAGTTTCTCAAAAAATACTAATATTCTTAAATGAGGTTTATTACAGTAATGAAATTAAGATGTATATTAAGAATATTTGTTTATCAATACAATATTTTAACTTCCAAAAGTTAACAGGAGGCAGATATCCCTTGTGTATTAACTGGAAAAGCATTTTGTATTAAAATTATTACTCCTTATGAAGCCAGATGACAGTAGATGTTAGCTAGTATGAAATCTGTCCTGTTCCAACAAACATAATGTAATGTAGGAATATGCTGTTATAAAACAAAAGTATTTTTAGTGAAGAATTACAAACTCAGAAATACTTTAACATTGCTTTCATTCATTTTGAATCTCAACTACTTCTTCTGGGAATATGCTTGACATGTATATGGATTTCATTACATTTGATAAACAAAGTCAGCAATCATTTGCCAAAACATTCACATATATGCTATGTAATTTTCACTAATATTATGCATTCATTCTGTTACTGAACACAATTTATACACAAACTACTTACTCAACAGGACCAACATGCTTTTATACAATGGAAAAATGCTATTAAAATCAAAAGTTCAAAACTGTTATCACAATGTAATTATTTTGTAGTTACCTTAGTATTGCTGGATGAAACACCTGACAAAAAGCATGTGATGGGAGGAAAGTGACTAATTTGGTTAGTATTCTCCAGGGAAAGTTTCATCATGGCAGAGAAACATTGGTAGAGCAGAGGCTAGAATCATGTCTCTCTATAGCAGCTGGCAGACAACAGCAAGAGTGAGCTCTAACTCTGGTATGAGGTGAATCCAAGCACACGTCTCCAGAAAGATTCTACCTCCCAAATTTCCACCAGCTGAGGACAAAGTGGTCCAAAGACATGAGGCTTTAAGGTATATTTCACATTCAAACCACCACAAATATAATTTATATTAATTCAGTCAAGATGTTTTTGCAGATATTTTTACCAAAATACTCATGTTAAAGATGAGGATATAATATGGAAAAGCTAATTCCTGAAAGTCATAATTATCTAGTTACCTAACGTAAAATATAAACAGAAGAATTATATATACATATATATTTGAAGATGCTTATGTGGCCTTACATTTACATAAAAGTATTATAAACTGTTTTGTGGTATGTGAATAGTTTATTACACTAAACAAAATCAGTCTGTATCACTGTATGTCATAAAAAGGTGAAATTTATCACTAATAAATGTTTGTAAAAGGCCATGATTGTAAAATTTTTCTTCTTATGAGTTTAATAGCGGAATTATTTCTTTAAATTAGTATTTACAAGACAGTCCAATGGAAAATAATGTTGGGGAGAGGGAATAGAAAATCTTGATTAAAGCAAAGAGAGTATGTTCCAAAATCGGTCTTCTTAACTCATCCATGTCCTCAAGTGGACATGTGTTGTGGGACCCTGCTGAGGGGCATGGAGGATGTAGGGTTTTGCTGAGTCTGGCAGGCTTCTAGGACTGTCTCCTCCTAATAAGGAAGTTGAGGCAAAGTCTGAGGGCCCCTATAAATCTTAGCAATCCTGAACACTCCAGCCCCCAGGCAGGCCAAAGCTGTCCCCTGAGACAAGCAGGCAATTCAAACCCTAACTTAGTCCAGCTACAATAACATACCTAAGCAATGAGGTTACATTTCCTCTGCTGACATCACAATTCTATACATGTCCATGTATAGTCACATAGCCCCCTCAATCTATCTATGCAAAATAGGTATCCAAAGAATATTGGCCCCTGCCAATCTCCTTGCTTCCTATGCTTCTACCTCTGACTTTTCTCTATATAAGCAATTGCTCTCTATACAATAAAATGAGACTTGCCCACTGCCGCATTCTCCCGAGGGTCTCATCTCTCCTTCGGCTTACAGCTATTCCAAGCCACTGCTCACCCAGCCCCTGTGGGTGAACAGGGAGTTGATGCATGCTGCAACTCCCTAACTAACCCACAGACCCAGAATGTGGCATCTCTCAAAAACGAAATCTTTATTTAGGGTCCCAAAGTAATGTCGGTATAGTAGTTTGAATGTGGTATTTACAATGTATGGATATTGAAATTGAGCTTGGAACTTCATCCCCTAACATGCAGATTCCTGCTACAGGAGGACATGCCACTTGGAGCAAATCTTAGAGTACAATCCTAAGATGTGCTTGTGGGTACATCTTGAATCCAGCCCAAATGTTTGTGGGGAGCAGTTTTAAGTGGAATTTTATGCTTGCTGTTTTTGGTGTTTTCTGACTGATGGTTTCTCGCTGCTTGGATCTGTTAAAGAGAGTCAGCATCTTCTGCAAATGATGGAAATTCTCCTGGATCTGTATGCCTGAAATGAACCTCTTCATTCCATAACTGTGTCTAGTTGGATGTTTTTCTTTGCAACGTTGAACTGACTCTAACAGTGGGACTCTGGTGATTTTGTTCTGTCCTAATAATTATACTTATTGAAGCTTCCTTAGTTGATCAAGATTTTAGAAGAAGGATGAAACATAGACTGAACTCCAAACTATGTTGCTCCTTAGCCTCACAATAGACATCTGATTGATTCAAAGGAATGTCTTAGTAGGTATTAGGATTCCCTAATTGGAAATCATGACTCAAATTTAAATACATTGCTACCAGAATAACACTAGCACTCTCAGATTACTGCATATTAGAGAAACCTGTTCATTTTAGAATCAGTTTTCCTTTTCTCTTGTGTCACATACCATTGTGAATGCTCTTATTCATTGCATGTTTATGTGTCCTGAGTAAAGACCCTCAAGGTAGCACGGTGTCAGTTTTGAGAACTCCACAGAACTGATTCTTTTTTTCTTTCTTTCTTTCTTTCTTTCTTTCTTTCTTTCTTTCTTTCTTTCTTTCTTTCTTTCTTTCTTTCTTTCTCTTCCTTCCTTCCTCTCTCTTTCTTTATCTTTTCTTTCTCTCTTTTTAATTTTTCATTTATTTGAGAGAGAGAGAAAGAGAGCGAGAGAGAATTGGTGTAACAGAGCCTCCTGCTACTGCATACAAACTCCAGATACATGCACCCATTTATGCATGCAGCTTAAAGTGGGCACTGGAGAAATGAGCCTGGGTCATCACGCTTGGCCAGCAAGTACATTTTATCACTGAGACATCTCTTCATCCCCTGGAACTGATATTTGTATTTCTTGGAAATGTTGTGATGACCCTATAATACTCTACTAATGTCTTCCATTAGTCACACCCAAACTACAACCAAAATACAGTCTCCTGAACACATTTGGAGGGGCAAGAAATTTTAAGATTAGCAGGGTAAACTGACAATCATTCTATTACTCTTAGTAATGACTTTGTTATGTAAACATGTTTATTTAAGAATACTTATTATCAATTTTAAGGCAATAATTTTCTAAAATATACAATATTTCAAAGTCTGTTGTGAGACACTAACTGATGCACTCTATGGTCATTATTCACATTTATACCTTTGTACTACTTGTAAACTAAGTATCATTATGCTCTCATCTTACTCATGAGAAATTTTATAGTTAAGTATTAAAACCAATAAGTGGATCCCCATATGAATAAAAAAGTAATTCTCTTAATAAACATTTATGTAGTGCTCCACTTATTCTTCAAAAAGCGTTCTTATCTATTTCATTCGGAATTCTCTGCTGAAACATTTGAACTTGTCACTTCCTTGGATTTTCTTTCCCAACTCTGTCATTTAACCTGTAATGATCTTTACAAACTCACAATTGAATGAGAAGACTATAAATATTTTGTTTATGTTTTATGGGAAGATCATATTACATGTCAAAGCTGTGAGTTCTACAATTCCTGAAACTTTAAGCATTCACAAATCATTATGATGGAAGGGGAACCTTTCAGAAGTTGAAAATAATCTTAATTCAAGCAAGCAATAATGTGACTAACCTATGATTGCACCATTTAGTTATTTCTCTCAGATATTGGGTATAATTAGGAATGGATTTTGAAGTTGTACCTTTACTTAGAACATTGTTTTTCTTTTTTATGAATTGAGAAGAGAAAATCCTCCTCTAATCATCCCATGTGCTGGGCTCCTGTACTATATATATATATATATATATATATATATATATATA
>PVHP010027209.1:0-15464 GCA_004024765.1 Zapus hudsonius | reverse complement strand
ATCTCGCCTGTGGAGAGAGCCTGGATGGAGGCCCAGGCTGCCTTGAAGCATTGAGCGATGCCATGCCAATTCCAGGCAAGGTCTTTATGACTGAAACTCTTGCATAATGACATCTTTATTCATGTGAAAACACAGGATGCATTTCAACTGTATGAAATTGTTTATGTTCATCAGAAATGTTATTTGTCTTCACAGTGTCTGGTTTCAATGAACCAGCTATGTAATGGATATTAAATAAACATGGAATTTTACATGTTCACAATATTGGGTTTCTTGTTGTGAGTTTGATAGACTATACTTTGAAGCATTGTCAGTTCATCCTTATTTACAAAGAAAGGCTTGCATACCGTAGAGTTATGCAGTGACTAACTTCATTTTAAATAAGTCAACCTTTCTACTCAACGTTCAATGTGAAACACTCAAAAATGTTCTTTTAGGCCACATTTACATTTCTTACTAAATAACACATATTATACTATTTTTAACTTAATACTGTGAGCTATCCAAACCAAAGGCATTCTAATTCTATTTTTAATGTATTTTTGCAAGATAAATAATTTATAATGCACTAATAAAACTAAGGAGCTCATATTAAAAGACTTATAAGACCTACTAAAAATGATGTATGGAAATTGACTCTCTTAAAAGTAATTTTGTAAAATTATTTTATGCAAAATTGACTTTCTTTTATGAATCTTGACAACAGACATAAAACAAAAAGTTGAAACTCCTCTACCTTTCTACAAGCTGCAGACAAATAAATGATACTTTTTAACATTATGATTTTTGTGTTTCATAAAGGAAAACAGCAGAGGCATAGTACACATTTTACCTTCACATTTCAGCTCTTTCGGCTACTATTTAAGATGCAACTCTTCTTCAAAGTACACTTTTTTTCGGCGACTTTAAGGTGACATGGGTTTACTTGTCGATTTATTTATTAAATGTTTGTACATTGCCATTTAGGGAAAGAAATGCCCTTTTTCAAGCCAAGAATTAAAAATGACTATGACCCCATATTCCTCCCTTCTATTATCTCTCTTTAAAGCAGATAGATAGATAGATAAGAAAAGGATATTAAAAGTTATGAGAGAGCAAATATCCCAATAATTGGAGGTTCCTTTGGTTTTCAAGGGTTTCTAGAAAATGAGCCGTGATGGAATACCATGACCAACTTGGACCGTCGGATAGGCGTGCACTGACATACAGCACTCAGAGGAGGCACCTAGAAAGTGGGGAGGAGTCGCTTTCTAACAGCAGGGAAGCACCGTAAAAACCGCAGTCTTCATAACCAATGTCTGTCTTCATTTTGAGGGTGGGTGTCAGTGAGCAGAGAAGAAGGGTAGAAGGAACTCAAGAGGCTAAAAACAGATAAAGGAATAGAAAAGGTCTAAAACGCTCTTGACAAAATACTGATTCCTGTGGCCACCTTTCAAAGCAGCCTAGTACCAGTTTGGAGGGCCAACAAGATTCCATTTTAAAATGCCTTTCTGGGATATCTTTTAGATTAGGTTACTTCTGTGGGTGACTTGCCTCCCCATTCCTGGGATTCTTTCCTTTTGACTAGTTTCATTTTTCAGGCAGTGACCTTTCCCTGACCTCAACCCCAAACCCGGGGTCACCTTGCTGTAGCCCTGGTGTAGCACTGAATGGAAGTCTTGCTAGATTATTGGCATTAGATAAGTGGTACTGAATACAATCACCCATTCATGAGCTAGAGGGACATTTCCTTTCTTAGGGCTCAGAGAGCAGGCCTGACTTCTACCCCCTTTTCATTGTGTTCTTCCGTAATTTTCCCTCTGGCCAGATCTGCAAACTGGTTCCCTTGAAGGAAGGTGACATGCACCACTGATGCAAGGAGAAAAAAAAAGACCTTTCATTGACATCAGCATAACTCTCAACAGTACCTCACAACATTCATTTGAGAGGTCAATTTGCCTTCACATAATTAAAAAGTTTAGCATTTAAACTTAATCTGAGGCATTTTAAGTTTCCAATGTTATAATCATTATACTGTCTTAAAAATCATTATCTGAGCACCTAAGTATGCCAATGTTCCAATCTGTCCCCAAAGTACCTCTGAAAGAACTCCTTTTTCCTCCAACATGAAAACAACTTGTATCCTTCATGAAAAGTTTTCATCCCCCTTTAGTCAGAGACTGAAAGGTTAACCCCTGTGCTGCCACACAGCTGCGATTTTTCCGGCAGGACAGAAGGTTCTGCTATCAACTCCAGGCTGTAATTTACTGCTGTTGCTTTCAAAGGAAGAAACCTGCCTAAAGGGTTCCAATGCTGAGAGTCTAGGTCTATGGTGGTTTAATCTATTCGAGCTGCTATATCAACATCCCATACATTGGGCAATTTATACACAACAGAAATATTTTTTCCCATGGCTTTGGATGCAGGAAAATTCAAAACCTAGGTGTTGTCAGATTCCTGTCTGATGAGTTCCTCTTTCATGGTCCACGGCTATATAGGCTTCATAGGGCCAGAAGTTCCAGTAACCTATTTCAGGCTTAGTGAATCATGCTCATGCGGCTTTTATCCTCATGACTTGCTTCTTAAAAGTTCTATCTCTCAACGTTGTTTAACATTGGGGATTAAGTTCAACCTTTGAATTGGGGACAGGCATAAACATTCAGACATAACATATTATGAGTACCACACTGAAACCAATACCATTAGAATTGAAGACCAGTGTCCAAGCCTGATTCTTTTGAATAAACCAATATAGTGAAATTGACAATTTTCACTCCACAGTCTATATTTGTTCCCCTCCTCAAGATACTAATACTTAAGAGAATTAAAGAAGAAAACAGTACCTCAATAGCTAATGGAAGGTATTAATCTGATCCTTAATTTTGCCATCCAACTTTGTCAGTTCTTGAAAATATAGTGTTTCAAATTATTTTCAAGTGAATAGATTAATGATAGCTCACATTTGGGAATTTAATTATGTACAAGAGGAAAAAGAGATATGGAAGTTTTTAATATCATCTTGCTATGTAAAACACTCATGCATATTTTCAACCATAGTAGGTAATTCTATATCAAATGTACTTGTGATTTCTAGTGCTATTAGTTCTGTGGAATACAACCATCAGTCAGATGCATCCATGCAGATGCATTGTTCCCTGTGTACTCAAAGCCAATCAAATGCATCTGCAAATGTTCTTCAAAGAATACATCTAGAATGTTACTTGGTTAAACGTCTCCTTGGCAATCATTCTATTTTCTACATTGAATTGCTGCATTTAGTTTGTAATGACTTTCTACAGCAAGGAGGTTTTATTAACTCTTTGATCTTCTAGCTTTGGAATGAAAACAAAGAAAATATAAATGAGCACTTTGTGCACTGCCTTATACAGACTAGAAGAAAGAAAGGAATATGTTTTCATCAAAAAGATTGGTTTATGTGGAGACTTTCAATCCTTCCCGTTCTTTTCTCCCTTTGAGCAAAATGCTTATCAGGGTTGTACATGTGTTTGTTTTAATGTCTTCTGTATAACAACGCCTTTGTTTCCCTTCTCTCTGGTGCTGGTAGCTGAGGTTAAGAGCATCTAACTCTTTGTGGATTTTTTTTAAGGTCATTCTCTATCCTTGGTTACCTCTAACACTGAGCACAATTCTTTAGAAATCTGTTACTAAATTCACAGGAGGCTGGAAGCCCTGTTTCCAAGTGTTCTTTTCCTGTGTCCCAGAGAATGGGGAAGGGCAGGGGATCTTCAAGCTGGTAGTTATGAGAAAAGATAAAGAACTCTTTGTACCCAAATCACAGGTTTTTGTAACTGTGTCAATATATTCTGGAACATGTGACTATACCCTCATCATTGAATTGCATTGCTTCTTGAGTCCTGAACTCATACTATTATTAGTATGTGGATTAGACACCATCTTTCACACTTAGTGTAGTTTGTCAACCTTCTCTTTAATTCATTTTACACACTCATCCAACTTTCTTTTTTGCCTTTAAAAATTATAATATTGGAGGAAAACATTAAGATATTATAAAATATCAGCATTTTAAGATAAAAATTAAATGCAAGAAATGGTACTAACTACTGGTCAGAACAAATCTTTTCTCTTCCTACACTCATAATCAGTCATTTTTCATAGCAGACATCTAATTTTAATATCTTAAAAATCTGAAACTCCATTGTTAAATCTAAAATGTAATCTAAAACTGAACTAAGAGATTGAGGGCTTTTGTATTCAATTAACCTACACTGTTTTTAAAAGTTTTATTTATTTGAAAGCAGAGAGAGATAGAGAGAAGAGAGACAGAGAGAGAAGAATAGGCACTTCGGGGCCTCCAGCCATTGCAGTTTTCCGGTTGCACATACATGTGCCATTTTGTGCATCGGGCTCCATGTGAATACCAGGGAATTGACCCCAGGTTCTTGGACTTTGCAGGCTGCCTTAACCACTGAGCAATCTCTTCAGCTCCTAACCTGCACTCTTAAAACAAGTAAACCAGTAGTGAGCACACTATGTTGGTTACTGCACTCATATATTGCTTATATCATAGGTGTATCGGAACTAGAAATTAGGTATTTATTTCAACATGAATTTATTTCATTTTAACTGAGTTTTTCTTCTACTTGTCTCAGTTAAAATTAATTGCCATGGAACTGATGTGCTAAATGTATCACTTTAAAAGATGAAAAAAATAATAGATTTCTTGTCTTGACCAAGTACAGTGGACCCCACGTTAGAACACACATCTGTTAATTTCTGCTATAGTTGCTTTTATGGATCATAGGATAAGGAAAAATGATCAACAACTGACAACAGCAAGTGCAAACTCCATCTATATGTGATGCAAGTAACTGTTTCATCTGAAAGAGAAGTGGGAGCTCGCTTGGCAAATCCCTGGATGCTTCCCTTGCTTTGTCCTTCTGAAACTATTCCTTTTTCACAGCAACATTTCCTCATAGGTTTAGACTTGTTTGACTGGTCATACATTCAGTTATATTTTTGTTTCTGAAGCTAAAAACTTGCTATGTTCAAGAAGAGGTTCTAAAAATGTTTTGCAGTATTTATAACTTCAAATATTAAAATCTGTGTGACCATTTGCACCAGGAAGCTTAAAATGAAGCACCTATAACTTACTTTGGAAGGATGCCAGTATAGTGGATGTGATTTAGACAGCAGATTAAACTTAAAAGTGTATGAGGAATGATTCTAAATAGCCGATTGAAATACCTTTTTATAAAAAAATAAGTAATAGGGCAATTAGTACTTACATTCACACAATGCTTTCATGTTAGGAAGAAGGCAAGAAGATAGCAATGATATAGAAAAATTATTAAATGGAAATTTAAACATTCCAAAGGAAATGCTGAAATCTTGAAATGTTGGTTACTTTAAATGATCTAAGAATGATTATAAATTTTTGGGAAGAGATGTCTCTCTCATCTCCAACCCATGCCAGGCCCAGCCCATCCAAACATCACGTCCTTTCTCTTTCTCTCTCTCTCCCATACCTAACCTATGCCTGGCCAACCCAGGCTTCACTTCCTCCCCTCCTCTCTCCTCTCTCTCTCCTGTCCCAGCCCACTTCAACACTCTCTTTCTCTCCCACCTCCTGTCCATTGCTGGCCCCTTTTCTCCTCACCCTGTGCTTTCTCTTCCCTCTGCTCCTGTGAAAATTGGCCTTCAGACTTTAGCTTCAGTGGAAACCGGCCTCCAGGCAGCAGCTATTGAGGAAACCACAACTTAAAAAAAAATGCACTTCAGCACTAGCTGCTGTAGGAAATCGCCTCCAGCTAGGGGTTTGGAAGAGAAGCAGCCCTACTTTCAATTCCAGGGTTTGGCAGAGAAGAATTACACACCCAGCCACCTGAGTCACATCGACAGAGAAGGGATTCACCACCCACTCCAACTTCACAAAGACTAAACACCATTAAGAATGGCGGGTGAGGATGATGGGTGCAGTGTCTGGTGGGGGGAGGGCTGCTGCAGTACTAGGGGCTCCAGTGTGTTTGAGGATAGGAGGCTCCAGCTAGTTGAGGTGCAGAGCAAGTTTGGGACGAATGCTGTCAGTGAGTTTGGGGCCTGTGCATCCTGAGTCAGAGAGAGACAAGGTGGGAATGGGTTCTGTGAGCTCCAGGCTGGTGAAGAGCTTGGCAGGTATGGGGCTGGAGCTTTAGAGGCATCAGTATTTGTGGCACCAGCACACTGCAGTCTGCTGAGGAGACCTGTATGGTGGGTTTGGAGACTGAGCACCCAGGGCACCAATGTAAATAGGCCTGACTGCTCTAGAACCGTGAAGAGTAGTGTGTATCTGAGGACAGGGTGCTCCAGGCAGGACATCATAAACATGAATGCACCAAATACAGGTGACCAACATTTCGTAAAGGGAAACTTCCTCTGAAATAAAAGAGAAATAAACTCCAATTACATCATAGTAGGAGACTTTAATACACCACTTTCATCTCTAGCCAGATCATCCAAACAGAAGATCAGCAGGGAAATAACAAATCTTTATGACAGCATAGATCAAATAGACCTGACAGACGTTTACAGAACATTCCATCCCAAGATTACAGAATATACATTCTTCTCAGCAGCTCTCAGTACCTTCTCCAATATAGACCACATATTAGGACATAAAAGATGCTTCAATAAATTCAAGAAGATTAATGTACCCCCCTGCATCATATCAGAACACAATGCATTAAAGCTAGAAATTAACAAGGGGAGAAACAAAAGAAAATACACCAACTGTTGGTGAGTGAACAATATTGTATTAAACAATGAATGGGTCATTCAAGAAATCAAAAAAAATTGGAAAATTTTCTTGAAGTAAATGATAACAAAACCCCAAGATTCCAAAACTTATGGGACATAATGAAGGCAGTCCTAAGGGGAAAATTCATAGTTCTAAAAGCCTTCATAACAAAGACAGAGAGATCTCAAATCAATAGCCTAACCACCCATCTAAAGACAATGGAAAAACTAGAACAATCCAACCATAGGAGCTTAAAACAAAAAGAAATAATTTAGATCAGAGCTGAATTCAATGAAGTGGAAACTAAAAAAAAAACAATTTTTAAAAATAGATGAAACGAAGAGCTGGTTCTTTGAAAAAATAAACAAGATTGAAAAACCCCTGTATAATTTAAGCAAATAATAGAGAAGTCCTAAATCAATAAAATCAGAAATGCAAAGGGAAAGGTCAGAACAGACAAAAATGAAATTGGAAGAATTATTGGATAATACTTCCAAAACCTCTACTCCACAAAATTGGAGAACCTGGAAGAAATGGATGAATTCCTGCACACCTACCACCTACCAAAATTAAGCGTGGAGAAGATGAAACTCTCAAATAAGCCTATCAAAATCATTGAGATTGAAAATGTAATCAAAATCCACCCCAAAAGGAAAAGTCCAAGACCTGAGGATACTCAGCCAAATTCTACCAAACTTTCATCACAAAAACAAAACCAATCTTTCTGAAGCTTTTTCATATAATTGGAGAACAGAGAATACTTCCATACTCCTTCTATGCCCTAATACCAAAACCAGACAAAGATATAAGAAGAAAGAAAAACTATAGACCTGTATCCTTGATGAACTTAGATGCCAAAGTTCTGAACAAAATCATTGCAAACCGAACACAACACATCAAAAGTATTATCCACCTCACTCAGGTATGCTTCATCCCAGGAATGCACGGATGATTCAACATATGGGATTCTATTAACATAATCCATGTCATTAATAAACATAACAATAAGAACAACGTGGTCATTTCAATTAATGCAGAGAAGGCTTTTTGATAAAATTCAACATCACTTCACTAGCAAAACACTGGAGAGACTTGGCATGGAGGGCTTACACCTCAACATAATAAAGGCCATGTACAAAACTAATCCCCAAATCATACTCAATAGGGAAAGACTCAGGAGTTCCCATTAAAATCAGGCTCAAGAGAGGGGTGTCCTCTCTCACCACTGCTCTACATCATAGTGCCCAAAGTTCTAGCCCATGAATAAGACAGGAGAAAGACATAAAAGGGATACAACTTGGAACTTTTTTACAGATTACATGATCCTATAAATAACAGACCCAAAGGACAGTGCCATGAAACTATGGTAGGTGACAAATTCCTTCTGTAAAGTGTCAGGATACAAAATTAACACCCATAAATCAGTAGCCTTCTTGTAAGCAAATGATGTGCACACAGACAATGAAATCAGTGAGGCTGTCCCATTTACAATAGCTTCAAAAAAAATCAAATATCTTGAAATAACACTAATGAAGGATGTGAAAGACTCATACCATGAAAATATAAAACTGCTCAAGAAGGAAATTGAGAAGCACATGAAAAGATGGAAATATATTTGGTGCTTCTGGATAGGTACAATTAATATTGTAAAAATGACAATTCTTCCAAAAGCAATATACAAACTCAATGCAATGCCAATAAAAATCCCAGCTTCATTATTTGCAGACATAGAAAAAAATAATCTCAAAATTTATTTGGGATGGCAAAAGACCTAGGATATCCAAAGCTATCCTTATTAAAAGAAGCTACTCAGGAGGTCTCACCATACCCAATTTAAAGATACACCACAAAGCCATAGTAACAAAAACAGCACGGTACTGGCATAAAAACAGACAGACCAATGGAACATAATTGAAGACCTTTCTCTTAGTTTGAGTAACTATAGTTACTTGATCTTTGACAAAGGTGCCAACAATGTTCAGTAGCGAAAAGAGAGCATCTTCAACAAATGGTGCTGGATAAATTGGATCAATACATTTAAAAATGAAACTACTCCTCTCACCATGCACAAAATCAACTCTAAATGGACAAAGACCTCAGCATGGGACCTGTAATTCAAAAAACCATGGAAGAAAAAATAGGGGGAACTCTCCATGAGATAGGCGTATGGAAAATATTCCTGAACAAACCTCCAGTAGCCCAGGAAGTGCAAGCAACAATCACTTAACTAATGGGATCTCATCAAGCTAAAATGCTTCTGTATAAACAAACATACCATATTCCAAGCCAATAGAGCACCATCAGACTGGGAGATAATCTTTGCCATCTATACCATGGACAGAGCTATAATATCTAGAATTTAGGAAGAACAAAAAAAGTAATTAAAAAAATCAAAAAGCACTCACAAAGTGGGGCTGTGAACTCAACAGAGAATTCACAGAAGATCAAAGATAAATGGCCAATTCTCATTTAAGAAGATATTTATCATCCTTAATCATCAATGAAATACGAATCAAAACAACAATGAGTTTCCACCTTACTCCAGTTAGAATGGCAATCATTAAAAAATCCACCAAAAATAGATGTTGATGAAGATGTGGGAAAAAGGTACCCTCATTCACTGATGGTTGGATTGCAAATTTATGCAACCACTATGGAAAGCAGTGTGGAGGCTCCTGAAAATTACAGATATAGAGTCATCAATGGGCCCAGCTATTCCTTTGCTGGGCATATACCCTCATTATTTGTTTATTCCCCATTTTAGGGAAGAGACATTTGCTCTGCCATTTTTATAGTGGCTCAATTCATAATCTCTAAGAATTGGAATCAACCCAAATGCCCATTACTAGACAAATGTATATCAAAGTTATGGTACATATACACTATGAAATTCTACTCTGCTGTAAGGAAAAATGACAATGAAATTTAAAGAAAAGTGGACAGACTTGTAACAGATCATACTTAGTGATCTCACGGAAGAGCAGAGAGACAGATGCTGCATCTTCTCCTTTATCTGGGATTCCTAACTAGGTCAAGTTTGAACAGCAAGCAAACCTAGTAGGTAAATAGAGAAATTGACAAATGGGATGGAAGGAATTGGAGGGGGTTGGGGGAATGGGAGGGTGGTTCAGATATACACTAATCTAAACCAATAATGGATAGCATAAAATCCTTATTTTCATACAGTAAGCTCTCCAGAAAGCTTTGGGCATAGTCTGGTAATAGGTACCCTGAATAGGTTGGGAGGCAGCTTAACCCCAAGAAAAGTTTCTCTGGTATATAACTCCCTGTTCCAGTAATTGGTTACTTCCCACCCTGAGCTGTTGATCCAAGAGACTCAGGAGGTCCCCAGACAAGACAGGCTTATGTCAAAGCTCTTGAATACCCTCCTCAGGCAAAAGATAAGACCTGACTTGTGAAAATACCACAGTCTGTCATTACACAATACTGGGAGACCCGGCTGGATTCAGGTAACCTGATCCCAGATCATAACCTGTGTAGTGCTGAAAGGCATTGCATGAGCTGCCAGTGAAAACTGGCCAATAGTATTCCAAAAAAACAGAGGTCACTGTTATACAACACCAACCGATGGTAGGAGAATGCTGAGGACACCACTATATGGCAGAGACCAGCAAGCCAAGAAGTGCTCACCTGTGCAATCATGCTGCTAATCCTAGGTAGGTAATAAATGGCTTGCTGATTGGCTAAGAGATTAGCTCAGTGGTCAGTTTATGGGATAGGGGGTTATGGATTGTACCAGAGGTAGCCAGATCTCTTTTTTCCTCCCCCATCAAGACTCTTACAATCTTTCTGCCCCCTCTTGCATTCAGATCCTAGAGTCATTGTGGGTGAGTTTTAGGTCTGCTTTACTGTTGAGGTTTTAAGAATCTCTGGATTTCTGCCTTAGATTATGTTGGGTATGCTCAGTGTCTGTCTCCATTATCCTTTCACAGGTTATCTGATTTGCTATGGAGGTAGGTCTCTTGATCATCTCACCACTTCCTCGAAGGTTTCGTTTGGGCTCTATATCATAAGTTAGCAGTAGTACTCCCATGGATTTAAACATTATTTGTGTTTGTGGTTGTGTGTGTGTGTGTGTGTGTGTGTGTGTGTGTGTGTGTGTGTGTGTGTGCGTGCGCATGCATGTGCACGTGTGTGTGTTTTGAGACCTGTTCTTGTTATTTAGCTCAGGGTGGCCATGAACTTGTGATCCTTAATAGACTCCTGAATATTGTGATTAGTGGTATAAACTACCATGCCCAACTGAAACTTTATATCCTCAATGAACAAAGTCACGAATATAAAATATGCAGTGATACAATGCCTACCTTATGACCTGAAAGGAGATGACTCATAAATAATTTTCATACACTAGGATCATGTGGCAATTTGAAAAAGATGTCCCTGATAGCCTCTGTGTTTTTTGAATACATGATCTCCAGCTGGTGGCAATTTGGGAGGCAGAGCCTTGCTGGAGGAAGTGTGTCACTAGGGGTGTATCTTGTGTTTTATTATCCCAGGTTGCCAGTGCTTGCTAGCTACTTACTCTTGTTGCTGTTTTCCAGCTGCTGTGGCAAGCTGTGATGCTCAACCTCTACGCTGCCATGCTTTTTCCTGCCATGATGAAGTTTCCCTTAGAAACTGTAAGCCAGAAATAAATCTTTTTCTTCCATAAGCTGCTTGTTTGGGTTTTAGTCTTAGTAATTCTAAAGTAACAGATCATAACATTTACAGATAGAGGTATGACATCAAAAGTAGTATGATTTTTTCTGTCTTTCCTTTCTTCTTGTATGTGTATATTCAAGTATATGAATTCACATGTTTGTGAGAACACATGCACTTTTGTGTGTGTGAATGTGGAGGTCAGAGGATGACCTCAGTTGTGGTTCCTCAGGAATATTGTCTGCCTCTTTTTTTTTTATCTAAGTAGAGACTTTCATTGGTTTGAAATTTGCTGATTAGTCCAGACTAGCTAGCCAGTGACACCTAGAGATCCTCTACTCTTTGTTTCTCCAGTGCTGGGGTTAAAGACACATGTCCCCATGCCTGGCATTGTTTTCATGGGCTCTGAGGATTGAACTCAGGTCCTCATGCTTGTTAGGTAAGCACTTTCCTGGCTGAACTATCTATCTTGCCAGCCTCTCCTCTTTCTTTATAATTTTACATATAGAATATTGTCTCTTAACATAGGTCTTAGTGATCTCAGCACAATAAATGATTATGTTTATTTTCTTATTTGGTTGAGAACTTACATCTTTACACTTCAAGCATTTTCCAAGTTTGCTATGCCATATCTGAATCACCCACATCACTATTATTAGGATCAGGAGCATCACTAAGTAAAATAAGAACTACATGAACAAGAGCTCTGTGATACTATGATGTCACCCAATAACCCAGGCAGGGGCTGAGTCACTAACAGGCAGGTAGCATTTTCAGTGCTGGTGCTGGACAAAGGGGTGATTCATCACTGGGCAGGAGCTCTTGCAATTTCATCAGACTGCTTAAACCAGCATTCAATTTAAAAGTTAGGAGTTGTTTATTTTTAGAATTTCCCATTTCATGTTTCCAGGCTGAAGCCAGCTGAAATTGTAGAAAGCAAATCCTCAGATGAGGGAGGACTGCTGTGTAGTAAAACAGTTAATTTACAAATTGCCAATGAAGATGATATTTTTACTCATGTTTGATAAAAGGTTAAAAAGTTTAACATCATTTTTAATTCCTTCTCTCATTTTTCCTTCCTTTCCGTCTTTTTCTTCTTCCTTTCTTTTTGCAAAAATCTTCAGAAAACATCTATTATAGTTGTAAAAAATCACTTCACTCACATTCCTTTGTTCTGTTCAATAATCTATATATTCTCCTGGGCTCTGGAGATAGCTCAGTCAGTGAAGTTTGGATCCTCAGAAAGGGGATGGCATATGCCTATAATCTCAGTGCTCAGGAGGCAGAGATACTCGGATCACTAGGGTAAGTTAATTAGTGAAACTATAGAATCAGTGGGTTCCAGGTTCAGAGTAAGCCCTTGTCTTAATAAACAATAGAGCAATGGAGGGAGACACCCAACATTAAGCTCTAGCCTCCATGGGGATGAACAAAAACATGTGCATGCATATTTGCATGGACACTTACATCCACACACATATGCATCCAAACAAACATGAACATGAATATACACATGTGTGCATAGCACATACACACATACACATGCCCAAAACAAAGAAAATACTCTTTCAGTTGAACAAATGTGATAATAGGTCTCATTTGAGAGATTTAGTTTCTACTTTGGTTGGTTTATTTTTCTCCATAAAAACAATGTGAAACATAATATTGATATAACCAATTGTACTTAGAAATGTGTATATATATATTATTTTGAATCACAGAATTCCTCATGTAAGTATTCAAATATTGCAAAATGTAACCCCTTTGTATGATAAAACCCAAAGTGGGGTAAGTGAGAGGATGCACTACAACTTCTTGCAGATGGCTAGATAAGGAATTGTGGACTTAGCTTTTTCCTTTCCTTCCTGATGACCAAGGTAGATGTATTCTTCTTCTGGTTACTTATCTTTGCTTCTGTTTAGTACTTCATCTCCTTCCTTGGTTCTCAGAGAGACATGAATAGTTTCAACAATAATTATAATAATAACTGTCACTTTCTGAAAGCTCACTACACATCATATGCTGAGGTCTCTGGATTCCCTGTGCTCTTACTCATTAGATCTTCACAGCACTGTGTGTAAAGTATCATATATGATTTCCATTGTACATATTAGGTGGGGGAATACAACTTGATTAACTTGGTGTCATGGTTTGATCCAGGTGTCCCCCACAAAAAAAATGAATGTGTTCTTATTGATTGATTTTCAACTGATGGCAGTTTGGGTTTTAAAACCTTGCTGGAGCTGCGTTGTCAGGGGCAGGCTTTTGGGGGTTATAAGCCAGGTTTCCCTTGCCAGTATTTGCACACCTTCCTGCCCCTGTTTCCAGTGCTGTGGTGGAGGTGATGTCCACTCCTCTGCTCATGCCATTATTTTCTCTGCCATGGACTCTCCTCTTGAGTCTGTAAGCCAAATAAACACTTTCTTCCACAAGCTGCTTTTGCTTGTGTTCTTTCTGCGCAGCAACTAGAAAATCTGACTACAACACATGGTTAATATCATGTACCTACAAAGTGGTGGGATTAGAATTTAAATGTAGGAGAGTTGGAATCTAGAGTTCATTTCTTATTAATGATGAGAAGACAGGTGGTTGTGAGGAAGGTGGTTAGACAGAAAATACACACACACACACACACACACACACACACACACACACACACACAAACTTTATCCTCTACTAAAATTGAAAATGGATAGAATATACATGTGGTATTATTTGTTTTTATCTGTTTCATTTTTTGTATGGTTTAAAATATCATTATTATTGTTATACATAGAATGTAAATCAACAATTTTTTCTTTCTTCTTTTCAGAATTTCTCCTATTCTTTCTTATTATCTTTATTATGAATAAGTATATACATTGTATGAGCACATCTTGTGAATATGTCCCCGTTACCCTCCTCTCTGTCCCCTACCCACTGGGGTCTTCCTTGGTTTGCATACTGGATCTGTCCATAGGGTAGGGGGTTATGAACTGCACCAGTGTTTTTTTTCTTTCCCCTTTGTACATTGTTGCTGAGGGGGGCCATGTCTTTGAATATTCTTCCCCACCATGGCTCTTACATTCTTTCCTCCTGCTCTTCCACTCACTTGAGACAAGGTCTTAATATAGCACCAGCCTAGCCTTGAACTCACTATGTAACTGAGGCTGGCTTCCAACTCAAGGTTCTTCTGCCTCAGCCTACCAAGTCTTTTGGATTTCAGACATGAACTACCATACCCAGCTTTCATTTTATGATTGTGATTATTATTGCTAATTTTAAAATTGAATAGCATGGGAAAAATGCCAAGGTCTCAGCAATAATGTGTGTATCTAATCCATATCCCAAGGAAAACACTTGATGATTTGGGTTGAGGAAGCAGTTCTAGGTAGACAAAGACAGAAAGAAATGCACTCTAACAGAGTGCTAGCCTTGAGGCAGAAAACACAACAATTTGTTGGATGGATCTGAAGAAAACCACATTTCTTTCTTCTACATTGTGAGAACATCTGCTCCCCCAATACACTCCTGGGAGCCAGCCCACAGTGAACAGTGGCAAAGATAAAAAGGAGGGTTTGGGCCTGTGAGTGGAAAGCAAGTCAGCATCAGGATGCAGTTAGGTCAGCAATGTGAGGAGTGAAGACTTTAGGAAGAGAGAAAAGCAAGTAACATAAGCTATTTGCTTCTGCCTTTCAAATAATAGACAAAATTTTTAAAGCAAAATGTTTACGAATGCTGTTTTAATGTACTTTACTACTGGAATTCCTGAAGCCATTTCATACTAATGTTGCCTCATTTCTTTAATCTATTACTTAGAAATGGGAACAGAATCAAACATCACAGACATTTCTTGAGCTTGCAGTGAGAGACTTTAGGAGACGAAGCTGTTCTCAGTCCCAGAAATCAGACATCCTTCACCACTAGTGGTGCCAGGAAAAAGGATGCATTTACCCTGTTGGAACTGAACAAGGTCACCCTGGCCCAGGTGGTCAGGAACTAAAACAGCATAACAGACACTTGTCTACAGGAATATGACAATATTGCTCTTAAAGATTTTTAACATTTTTTAAAAGATGAGAAACTTGTA
>PVHP010027208.1:0-24056 GCA_004024765.1 Zapus hudsonius | reverse complement strand
TCATCAGTAACAGGGAAGAGTTTCTTTTTCGCTGCTTCTTTAACTAGCATTTGGTATTGTCAGGTATTAACAAATATTTTATCTATTCTAAATGGCTGTATAAATTGTATACCATTGATATTTTAGGTTATGCTTCCCTGATGCTTTATAAAGTTGAGCTCTTTTTTATATGCTTCCTTGACAGACACAGTTGTCTCTTTTTTGGTGAGATGTCTATCCACGTATTTTGTCCTAATTGTTTATTAGTTTTCTTATTGTTGAGTTCCATTTTTCCATGTAATTTGGAAATGATTTTCTTGTTAAGTTTGTGTTTTTCAAAATATTTTCTCTCAATATGCAGTTTCTTTTGTTTTCATTTTCATAAAAAATGTCCTTTGCAAGAGCAAAACTTTTAAATTTTAGTGAAATACCACTATTACCTTTTTTCATTGATTATCATTTTGTGTTGTAGCTAGAACCTCACCAGCAAATTCCTGTCACTTGGATTTTACTCCTGTATCATTTCCCAGCAATTTATAGCATTGCATTTTTCATTTAGGTCAATGGTCATTTTTGAATTGGCTTTGTGAAAGTTGTTAGCTCTGTGTCTAGGTTTTTCAATACTCACCCACCACGACTCAGGGAACTGAGCGGAAGAGGGGGCGGAAAGATTGTAAGAGCCATGGTGGGGGAGAATATCAGAGACTTGGCAACCCTCAGTAACAACACACTTGGGTCATGAGAACCCGGCTGAAGACTGGGCTATCCATGGTCCCCTACCACAAAGACTGATACAGACGGCCCACGGAGGAGGATATCCAGCTGACTGGTGATGGGGAAGGGGGACAACGGGGAATTGGGGATAACAACTCATGGTTGGCCCACTAATCAATGTAACTCATTATGGACAATAAAGAAAAAAAAGAAGTGAATTAGAAAATGTAATCTAAGTTAACAAAATCAACTGCTGGCAAAATAAAAATCTCAGCGTTATCTGGGGGATTAAAACAATACCCAAGATTTGGTAACAAAATAAAATCTATAATAAATACTCCCAAATTCCTCATTATATGAAGAACTGGGGAATCATTCATATGGTGTTGGGCTTTATTCCTATCAAAACTCACCTGAGGCTTGCATTGCTAGGGTAACAACAGTGAGTGCTGGGGTCTTTGAGAGGTGATTATGTCATTGAGAGGATTGATGCTTTCTTGAGGGAGGGAGTGTGGCCATGTTGGGTCCTGTGAGAGTGAGATGTTACACGGCCACCTCCATACTTTCTTCCTTTCTCATACCTACCCCTGTCTTTCACAAATGCATGCTTGCCTACTGTGAGGTATTTATCAGAAGCTAAACATGCTGGTGCTATGACCTCAAGCTTCCAGATTTGTGAATTAATTACACATCTTTTGTTTATAATGTACCCAGTGCAGACATCCTGTTATGACAACAACAAAAAATGGATTAAGAGATGGAGAGATGTTTCATTGGTTAAGGTGCTTGCCTCCAGTGCCTAAGGACCCGGGTTCAATTCCCCAGTACCCACATAATCCAGATGCACAAGGTAGCACATATATCTGGAGTTCATTTGCAGTGTCTAGAGGCCCTGGCATGTCCATACTCTCTTTCTCTCTCTTACTTTATATCTCTCTGCTTATAAATAAATAAAATATTTTTTAAATGGATTAAGACCCAGGGATAAAGACAACAAATTATAATATGCAGATGATATTATATTGTCTGGCAAATGTTGCACAACAGCTATAACAAACGTGCTTCAAGAAACAACTGAAAGTACTCTTCAAATGAATAGAAAAATAGAACCCTTCAGCAAACAAATAGAGGTTACCAAAAATCCAAATTGAAGGACAGATTTCATAGAAATAATGGATAAGAGAAAAGGACAAATAGAATTGAAGATAAACAAAAAGAATCATATCTGAACCTCAGAGAGACAAATTGGGAGACATAAAAAAAAGTCTAGTGAACAATAGGAAAATAAAGCAATGTAATCAGGATCCAGAAAGAGAGGAGAGAGAGAAAGAGAAAGAGAGAGAGAGAGAGAGAGAGAGAGAGAGAGAGAGAGAGAATGGTAAAGAGAAAATACTTGTAAAAACAATGGATGAAAACCTTACACATTTGACAAAAAAATAGTTTGATAAAGCTGATTAAATCTAATCCATCATGAAATCATGAATCCAAAGATTTTTATGTTCAGACACATCACAATCACCTGTACATTAAAGACAATTAGTAACTCTGAAAATATCCAGAGAAGACTGATGCACTGAGTACCAGAATACTTGAGAAATAGTGAAGGTTAGAATATGAGCCAGTTTACACATGCTGAAATGCTGAGAGAAAGGTATCAGCAAACCAGAATTTTATACCCAGCGAAAATATCCAATAGGAATGAAAATAAGAAGCCCGATATAGCTTCGCATGCCTTACTTCCAACACATATGAGGTAGAGGAAGAGGATCATGAGTTTGAGGTCAGCTTGGGCTACAGAGTGAAGCCTGTGTCTCAACAAGAGAAAAAAATGTTCCATATTCTACATTTAGAGTAATGATTGAAGCCCAAAGTGGCCCACAACAGAGTGAGCAATACAATTTCTATAAAGATAAATAGTATAAAGTACAATAAAGAATTAAAGTGGAATACTAAAAAGTGTCCAAAATAGCCAAAATGACAGACAAGGAAGGAGGCAAAAAGAAGAGTAGAGGAAGGAAAGAAAACAAAAGGAATTCATCAGTAGTTACATTTGATATATGGAGTTTACACTTGGGAGATGACTCAGTGGTTAAAGGTGTTTGCTTGTCAGTCGTTTACACCAATAAAGTGAACTATGTCAGAATAGATTAAAATATTTCCCAACCATATGCTCTCTCTCTCTCAGAATCTCACTGCTATTATAAATAAATTTAAAAGTTGAAAGAGAAAATTCAAATGGCTGTATTAATATCTGAAAAAGTATACTTCAGACTCAAGAACACTGCCATGAATGAAGCATCACACAATGATAAAACGGTCAGCCCAAAGCAGACAGGGAAGTCTTCAATGTGTAAACACTTCCAACAGAGCACCAAACTGATAGAATATTGATAGGAAAGACAAGTCCATGTCCGTGATTTCACTACCTCTTTCCTAATAACTGGGATCATGAAAGACAAAATAGCCAGAATACTAGTCAATATATATATATTCAGCCACAGAAGACAAAGAAACATAAGCATTACCTGTCTTTTCTCACATGTGACATTGCATACATGGTCACAAACACACATGACATGAAGGAAATAAAGGAAAGTATTAGGGAAAAAAAAAAGGACAGGGACCAACCAGCAGTAGGGGACAGGCAAAACAATATAATTGAGGAAGATATAATCAAAATACATTTATATATATATATATATATATATATATATATATATATATATATATATGGATAAGAATGTCACTGTGAAATCTTTTATTTTGTACAATTAACATTTGCTAAGAAGGGAAATACAGCCTGGAAAAAAAAAACTATTAAGCAACTTGATTAGATTGACATTTATTTATAGTGTTCCATCTCAAGACAGCAGAATATGCATGCTGCTCAAATGTGTATGGCTTATTTAAATTGTGGGTCAGAAAACAAGTCTCAATAAATTCAAGCAGATTTAAACATAAAGTTGTGTTCCGTGACCTCAGTGGAATTAAATTAGACATCAGTTACCTGTAGATAATAGGAAGTCATCTGTCCCTTGGAAATTAAGCAGCGTATTCCTGAATTACTTAAGAGAAAAGGAGAACATTTCAGGTGAAGTATAAAAATGTATTTTGAGTTAAAGAAAAAATAAAAATTAAATAGAAAAATTGATAGGGCCAGGCAAACAAGTGATCAGAATGAAATTTGCAGCATTAAATTTCCAAATTGGAAAAAAATAAACTCTTAAACTAATAATCACGGGGCCTGGAGAGATGGCTCAGCTTGTAAAACCCGATGGCCTGGGATCAATTCCCGGTATGCAGGTAAAATCCAGATGCACAAAGTGGTGGATGTGTCTGGGGTTCATTTGCAGTGGCAAGAGGACTTGGTGTGCCCATTTTCTCTTTGCAAATAAATAACTACAAATCAATAATCAGAGGAAAGAAAGAATTCAAGGCTATCATTTGATGAAATTGAAAAGGAAAACTTACAGAGAGAAACAAATAAAAACAAAAGCTGGATCTTTAAAAAAAATGCCAGTAGATTACTCAACTTCTAGCCAAATTGACAAAGACAAATAAAAACCTATAAATTATCACCAGGAAACAGGGATGTCACAGGCCACAGAAATAGCAAAAAGAGGCAGGGTTCTTCAATGCTATAAATGACTCTAAGCACATACACCAGCCAACTTGGCCTGGGCACAAACTTCCCTCAAGTCGCCCCTGTCCTGCCTCTGTCATCTGCAGGTGTAGCTGCTGTAGGCTCAGCTGGCCCTGGTCTGGGCATTCTTGGAATGGAGAGGGAAGATGGATTGGAGTCAGAGAGACACCAGGAAGCCTTTCGATGTGACTTGCAGGAACCAGTCAGTCCCTGTCGTCTGTGCTGTGGTGCCGAAGGGGAAAGGCACGGTGCTCATGGCAGCCTGGAGCACCCAGAGCCAGCTATGGGAGTCAGTGCAGCTCTTTCTTTTAGCCCCTCCCCCCAACCCAGCCTCTTACTTTCTATAGTAGCTTCTACTATTTTTTTAAATAGAAAAAAAGGCATTCTTGCAAGAGTGTCACCTCCATTTCCCTTTCTGTTTCAAAACAGAACTGAGATCTGGAGGAAGATAGCAGTGGGCACTGGAGCTGAGGAGCCATTAGATGATCTTGAACTGCCTGATCTTTCCATCCTTCCGTAGCACCCGAGGGATCTTGGAGTCTGAAGCCTGGTACACACAACACTATCCTGTTATTCGGCATCCAAACTGACCCAAGCTTTGGGAAGAAACAGCACCCTTAATAATTTTATTCTGGGAAAGAGTCTTAAACAGGGACATTCCCAGGCAAACTGGCACCCATGATAACTCACTCTAATAGTTGAACTAGAGGAGTCAGAGAAATGGGTTCCAGTTCCAACTCTACTGGCTGGGAAACCTTCATAAGCTATTTAACCACTTTGAGTGTCAGACTTCTTCAATCAGGGTGTCTCGGTGACACGAGCCATGAGAAGCCTGTTAGAGAATCAGTTATGAAAATGCTTTGTCAACCAGAAGACACAATGAAACCGGTGGATTTTATTAGAAGAACTAACTGATACCATCATGTTGACAATGTGGTTGTACTTAATTTCACACAATAGATGAGCTCTCAGAAGAAATAAAAGCAGAGTCTGAATAGGAGTTTTATAAATTATCTCTTAGCAAGCTCAACGTTAATCCGAAATCTCTGAGAAATTCTCTTAGAAAAGTCAGATTTTTGAGAAGGAAAGTAAAAAGTCACTCTAAACTTGCACCTTCGATCTCAGGATGTGGTTTTAGGCAAACACATCCCTAGTGCCTTCTGGATGCAGAGGACCAGGCCTGGCAGGAATGAGGTCACACATGGCGGTGATGATGCCATGTGAGGAGGGGACAGGAGAGGAGAGTGTCCAGTGTCCAACATGGTCATGAAGGAAAGAAAAAACCCCGTAAATTCTTGGAAAGCAGGGCCCCTTGCTTTAATGTGTGTCACATTGTGCCTTCGAAGCACCAGCCCTGAGGGTTAATGAATATGAAATGCAGCTGCAGAGGAGAAAAATCTTGGCATTACCGCTTGCACAACTGGTACCCAAATAGGCTCACTCAGTTGGCTCATCAGGAGCTTTCTGGCACCTTCTCCATGTGTGCAGCTCCCGTCTGGCCAGCCTGCCTTGCCTTCCAGGTGGACACAGGAAGCACCTCCTGTTCACTGTAGCTCAGTCACATGACCATCTTCCTTCCTTCCCCCTGCCTGTGTCTGCACTTCCATCTGGGACAACTTAGCCATTGTCTATTAGGGCCTTTGAAGCTTGATTATAGAAGGGAAAACACCAGCCTCCGCGGAGAGGGCCGTCCTGTTTGAGACGCAGTGAAATCTTCTCTTCTTTCAATTCACAGATTTCTGATCATCTTCACAGAGGACTGAGGGCTGCAAATGGAATGTCTTCTCGAATTCTTTCTCTTGAAAGGAATGAGCTCCCCATTTTCCAGGACCTCCCCCCCCATAAAACCAGTTTGCAAACATGGTTAAGCCGATGAATGATATGGTGCAGTCCTCTCGCCCTACTTTACTGGCTGCCCAAGGGATGGAGTGTGAACAGGCCTTACTGCGTTCAGTGGTAGGACTTCCATTTACAACAACTGATTCGTTTTTTGAAAAAGCATCCAAATGGGATTCTTTAACAAATACTGGCAAAGTTGCTGCACAAATGTGTTATATTTAAATGGAGCCGAGTCTGTATTTCTTCCTGTTGAGTGGGGGGGTGTAGAAGTTAGAGCTATATATAATGATTTTATTTTGAAAACTGTGCATCTTAATGAAATAAACTTATTGCTGTAGAGTAGGTCATAGAGTATTTTCCCTTCATTCTTCCCTCCTTCCTTCTCCTCTCTGTCCTGGCTTATTAGAATTTTGGAATAATTGTGCTGGGAACTTGTGTCAGATTTGTAATAAAAGCCATCACACAAGGAAGACTGAAAGAAGAAGAATTCTAAAGGCACACAAATTAATTTACACTCGGAAGTGGCATGCCAGGTAAGGTGCAATCAGGGTGACAGCAATGGAAGTCTGGCATGACAGATGGCACAGAATGGTATACAATAACTGCACAATTTTGCAATACACTGGTAAACAGATGGACAGATAGACACAGTGGGTTCCACTCTCCTCTCCTCCTCCACAGTATACTGGAAGCTTCCCTCTGACTTTTTTTTTTTCCCAAAGTTAGTAACACACACTGCTTTGGGCTCTTGGCTTCCATGTGATGCCTCAGTTGTCCTGAAACCAAGATGTATGTTCCTAACTAATAGATATATCAAGGAACTAAATCTTTGTTTCTTTGTGTGTATATGTGTTCATGTGTGTGACTGTGGGTGCTGACATACCCGGGTGTGCAGATGAAAGGCAGAGGATAACTGGGTGTCAGTCCTTGTCTTCCACATGGTTTGAGGCAGGGTCTCTCGTTCACTGTGGCCTCCATGCTAACTGGTCCACAAGCTCCTAGGCAATTCTTTTGTTTCTGCTTCCCTTCTCTCCATAGTTGTGCTGGGATTGCAGATCCACTGCAGTTTTCAGCTTTACATGGGTTCTAGGGATTCAAACAGGTGCACACGCTGTGTAGCAAGTGCTTTATTCACCGAGCCATCTCCCCAGCCTGAACAAAACTCTTTCAAGACACTCTAAGCATCTATTCTTTTATTTCAGCAGTTTAGTTTGATAAAATTTGGAAAATGAAAGTTGGGTATCTGGGAGGTTTCTACGAACTTCAGGAGGCCTACTCTCTAACCAGATAGATCCAAGTGGATAGCATAGGCTGAGCTATGAGCTCCATGAATCAGGGAGAGTCTCACATGAGGAGACTGGGCAGTGAACATGGAGGAGAGTCCTGGGCAAGAAGGCAGAAAGAGAGTTGAGAAAGGCAGCCACGTTTATTTATTTATTCATTTATTTATTTATTTATTCATTTATTTATTTATTTATTTATTCATTTATTGGCATTGAGAATTAAAACAGGGCCTCACACATGGTAGGCAGACTCTCTATCATTGAATTATGTCTTTAGCACCCACATTCTTTAATTTTTTTTGAGACAGGGTCTCACTTAGTTACTCATAGATTTCTTAACTCACTCTGTTGCCCAAACAGGCCTTGAATTTTTGATCCTCCTGCCTAGGCCTCTTGAGTGTTGGATGACAGTCCTATACCACCATGCCCAGCTTATTGCAGCTCTTTTGAGATTCCACTCCTTTTATTCTTCTGCAAATTCATCTTCAGAATTGTGATAGAACACTAAGCTGTATATCCATGTTTGTCCACAACCCAAACCACAGATGGCCTTAGCTTTGTCTACTTGTGTCAAAACAGGCAAGCTAGATATCTTCACTGCTCACACAGCAGACCTCTCCCCAGCTAGAAGGCAAAGCATCCCACACCCCAGATTTCTCTAGCTTTTTCCAGTCAAGATGGTGGTTAGTGTTCCGCCTCCCATCTAAGTCCCTCCTGCTCAAGGATGGCATAATCCCAGTTGCCATTGTTGTCAGGTGGTGGCTGAAAGAATGCCCCACAATTCCAGAGGATTAAGATCCCAGATCTTCTATCCAGAGTCCCCTAACCATGTTCTGGCTGGCCGCATGCAGGGCCATCTTCACTCATTTCTCTCCCCGAACTGAGTGTGCCCTCTTCCTTCTTCTTTCATTTAGAGCCCCAAGGGAGGCCTCTTTGGGATCACCAGATGGTTGAACCACAGGCCAGGCCACATCCACAGGATTTGCCAGACAAGAGGCCAATAAGTGCCTCCTTTTCTCTGTCCACATGATGATTCTTTTAAGAGAGTTTCGAGGATTCTTACAAGGCAAACACTTTACAAACTGCTTATCATTCCCAGCCCCAGGCTCACATTTTGAGGTCAACTGTTTTAGAGCATGCTTGCTCCGAGACCATCGCCACTGGTTTTTGGTGTCAGTCCTATGGAGACTTCTCCACTACCTTGTGGCTCCTCTTCTGATTTGGGGTAGTAGGTGGAGGAAAGCCGTTATCTAGTGAGAAGCAAGGACAACACAGGCACAGCAGGCTTGGGGTTGGTTGGCTTGGGCAACTCTGTCAACTTGACAGGACCCCAGTGCCCTTTCCTCAGAGAACCTCAGATAGCAGAGGAATAAGAATCCTTATGAAACATTGACCTTGGAGTCCTACTCAATGTGTATTCTATGAACTTGGAACATTTGCTTCCTCTGGAAACCTCAAAGTTACTTTGCCATTAACACCTGTGGAGCGTGGCGGGGCTTAACACTGTCTCACACTTGCTGTGGAAGAATTAAAATTAATGAGGGATCAGTACTCAGTTTGATCAACTGCAGAACACCCCCAGACATCCGTATTCTCTCTGAGGTTCTCCGCTCTGTTCCCTTTCAGACATTTCAGAAGAGCATGTGTTCACCCTAGTACTGGGTGGTCCTGTGGTTATCACTAGGAAAATGGCAGAGGAAAAAAAAAACATGACAATTACATCTTTTTACAGAAGGTTATGTAAACACTATGACTTACTATGTTTTTCACTCAAGGGGATGTGTGTCTCAGACCACATGTTGGCATTTCTGCTTGCTGTTTATGCCAAGTGAGTCAGATCGGATGGTACTGGTAATTTGTTGGCGTGGATGTGTGTTAGTGACACCATGACAGAAGCTGTTGGTGATTCATTACAGTGGGAGTTACATCAGGCGATCCAGGAGGTGGCCTCAGCTGTCTGCTCTTCCTAGGTCTGACTGGCCTCAGCAAACATTGGTATCATGACATTGAAGGCTTGTCTCTTCAATGCTGTGACATGCCATCACGAAGCTCTGAAGGTCTGGAAATACATGGGAATTTTTATTAGTAGAGTTAATATAGCCTCTCTCTCTTTCTCTACCCCACTCTGGTACAAGTTTGCTCTGGGTGATAGCTGGGACAATTTTTGATACTCGTGTAGCCGAGGATCAGTATTGTTTCTACAAATCTTTTCTATAGCTGAAAGATCTTCATGACTTCTCTGCAAGGTGTCCTTCCTACTTAGTATGAGTGTCACAGGAACACCCCTTCCCACTACTGATTACTATAGCTATTGTGAAGATGAATATCAATGGTGGTGATAAGGCCCAATATTAACTCATCATTAAACCATTTTCTCTTCAAATCAATCTAATAAAGATACAGCCCTTTTGTTAAGACAACTATATAGTATCCAAGTCTGACCTCAAACTCACAATCCTCCTGCCAGCCTCCTGAGTTATATGATTAAAAGTCTGGGCCACCATTTCGGGCTTGGCCAATGCTATTTTTGTCCCTATTTTATAGGTGAAAGGATCGAGGCCTGGTCAGTCACTTGTCCAGAGCTACAACACTAGGAAATGGTGTAGCCAGTTAGAACCCAGACATTCAGACATAAGACCTGGTCTATGAATTACAGCCTGAAACTTATTTTGATGAGAAAAATCAATGCTAGCTTTCACTTGCAGGTTTGCTATTGAACCCATTAGGATTAAAACATCTTCTGGGTTTCCAAGGAAAGGTGGAGCAAGCCCCTCTGAAGAGCCTTTCATGTCTTTCCATTGCTCTAGAATCAAGTAGAAACCCTTTCATATACAGATCCACCCACGATTTTAGTCAACTTTTTCCAGGTTTTCAGAATCCTCCCTCCCCTTTTCTGTGACATTGCCCAAAATATGCTGGACAGGTGCTCCACACCTTTGCTCACAGCCATCTGCATCTGGCAGTGATTTTCCTCTCCACACCTGTTTGCACACTTGTAGGTTGGGTGGATTCTACTACAGCCAGTCCCAAATTCTGATCACGAATACACGGAGGGCTCAGGATCCTTAATCTGTCACCTCCAGCCATATTCATCTTATAGTTTTAGTTGCTGAGGACACACTCAGGCTGCCTTGAAGGGTGTCAGCAAGGAGGATGGGAGCTTCCCTCAAGGCTCCAGCAGTGCTGTTTCCTTCCCTCCTGAGCAGTGGCATCACCAGGCCACCCTCTTCCTTGGCTCTGATTCCTAGAGTTGTAATACCTGCTGACAACTCTTCATCCGGGGCCTCCTCAGCCCCTCAAAGCCATTGTCTGCTCTTTTGTCAATATTTGAAGCATGTAAGTGACGTTCCTCTCTCCTGCTGCGACCCTGAACCATGGGACACCTTTCCCTCACATTGTCTTCCAAACACACCTGACCACCAGTAGAGTTTCCTATTCACACAGCCTGGTCACCACTTAGGAACACAGGGCACCTTTCATAGCTTTGGGACCACAGTGAAGACATAGTGCCCATCAAATCCCCCTGGAAGGCACAATGTTGATGCTTGACCCATTCCCACCATACTCTTTGCAGTGACTAGTTTAGCACAATGCAAGGATCTCTTACTTAGAACCCTACCCATAGGCATAGGGTTATTACCTTCTCCTGATGTCATGAGATTGTCAATACACTTGTCTCCCTCAGAAGTCTATTAGCTCCCTAATAGAAAGCATGGGCTCCCTAGGACTAGAGCAAAACAGATGCTTCAGGAATAAGGGAGTGAATGAATGAATAAACTAACGAAAGCTGGTCAGAGCTGGGGGCCATTGTGCTGTCACAGAACAGGCAAATAGAACCAGTGCCCATCCAAATGCTCAAAAGTTTAAAGCAGAGCTGCCCACCTTCCAAGACTAGCAGTACTGCCGAGGGTGGATCCTGCCCTGACACAGTTCCTCTGTGTCATCTTACAGCCTGGAGGACAAGGAGGCGTTGAGGGCCTCACCCATAGAGCCAAGATGCTGAGCAGAGAAGTCAGGGTTCCCGACATCCCACCCGCTGCTCCCTTGCCTAAGCCACAGGGGCTGTTTACCTCTGCCCTCGCCTGCACCACTTGGCTCTTCTTGACTCAGACACCACTGATCCCTTTCCCAGGATACACGCCCACCTGCTCCCTGGGGCCAAGTTTTGTGAGCCATGTGGCTTTCTCAGGAATGCCCAGGTACCTCAGAGCTCTGATCCTTTATCCCAGGGCAAAAGGATTTGCGTAGATACATCCCCACCACGAGGGATCAGTGAGAGTCTCGAAACCCTTAACATGGTCCAGACACAGTGGGTTTTCTGCAAGGGTTCGAGGTGCCCAGTGGACAGTATGTAGAAAACCCGGGGTGGAGAGGGTACCCTACTTCACAGCAAACCCATTTTGTCCCTAAGCACAGTGAGTGCACTCTGTTGGTTTGATCCCTTGATCGAATGTGCAAATCTCAAGGTGAGCAAATGCCATCCACACACATTTTCCTCACCTACTTCCCCCTCCCTTCTCCTACCCTCAGTATTCATTTTCAATAAACCAGTGATTTATGGCTGCATAAAAAATAAACAGAAAATGAATAAGCTGTGGAATTTGGAGGGAAAATTTTAAGCTACAAACCGAAAAGGGTGGGGGTGGGGGGAGGAGTAGGGCACAGAATCAGGGTAAACAGTTAAGGCAAACATTTTAGACCCAAAATAGCTAGGATCCTGCAGCTGGGATCAGACCCATTGCTGGTAAAGTGGCTAAAGTGGATTAAATGGACCAGAACTGGGTTTGGAGATAGCAAAGAATTTTATTTGCTTGTTATTTCTCTTCACAAAGGTATGACAGAAGGTTAGACTTTTGTCTGAGCAAACGTTGGAAGCTTTTCTCTCTGTTGCTTCCGTTTGCACTGGAAGCTGCCTATTGCACGCGTGCCTCTCACCATATATGTGCGTGTCTATACTATGACCTCTCCATACATACATTTATATATGTACGTGTATTTATTTTCTTGTTGGACCATGATAGTAAAAATGATTAGTGGAGTTGAAATCTGGAGCAGTGCACAGCGCTCCTGCTGCAGTGTTTAGGAGAGCCGAAATATGCAATAATTGATTTTAACATGCGCCGTAATTGGTTCCACATGCATTGCTGTCAACTGTGATGCATCATAATTAAACTGACATGTTCAAAAACTGGCCACTGAAATGAGCGCTCACTGAACTCTCCAACTGTGCGCAGCTTGCTGCGTCTCTGCCCCCTCCTTCTCCAGCCAGGCTCCGCACTGCCAGGGTGGAGTGTAATGCTAGTCTCTCCAATGTTTTATCGATTTTACCTCCCCCAATCTTAAATGGACTCCTGCAGTGGATCTGGGCTCTTTCTTCACCTTTCATTTTTTTCAGAGGGCCACATATCTCAGCAGTGAAAGGCCTATGTGCAGTTTCCTAAGTCATCATAAATCAGATCTAAAAATCCCCCAAATGGCCAAGAATTTGAAAAATAAGACACAGCAGCAGATTCAGGGAAGTTCTATATTTTGGTCTCCCCACCTTCAATCTAATCATTCCTGAGCTTTAATTAGGACATCTACTTAAGGAAGAAAGATTAGGGTGTGACAGATGTCTCCCTCTGGTCCCCTGCCTTGTGAAGGGTGTTTCTGCATCCTTTCTGCATATTTTCATGGCCGTGGATGTGCTTATGCACATCCAGGATTGCCTCACTTCAAAAATCTGATTATCTTTCTCCTAACATGATAAAGTTGGAAGGAAATTGAACCTGGGGTCTGGAAGATCTGGGGTTGATTCCCAGCTCCTTTACCATTCTTAGTATCAGTAAGCTGTCTACTGTCAGCTTTCTCCTTGGCAAAATGAGGTCAATCCTGGGGTTTGGCTGACATCTCCAAGTCTTCAGTAGTTAGAAGACATTCAAGTTCAACTGGATAGAGTGTCTTTCAGTTCCTGAAGGCTCCATTTCAATCCGCATGAGCCATGGCTGTTTTGGATTTTGTGTCAATCAAAGGAAGAGCTGCATTCCTCACCCACCCCTCTCCTGCATCACACCTGGGCCCTGTGATGGTGAAACATTTGTAACAAAAGTTGGTTCACCGCTCATCCAGTTTTGATCAGAGCCTGCAATTACTTCCAGTCCATTGGAAGGAGCATGGCAGCCATCTCTGCATTTTTGCCTCTGGGGAACATTCTCTAACTTTTCTCAGTCCCATGTAACCAGCATGGATTCCCTAATTTCGGTGGTCTGTCCCCTGCTTAGAGGCCTGTGACGCAGAGCTGGTGAATCATGCTGTTTCTTCTGTTTGTCCACAGAACATAATCAGTTTGTGACCAAATGACCCAGTTGGTCCACGAAGGGTTTTCTTAAATGCTTCAATAGCCAACAGCTCAGAGACAAGCATCTCTCATCTGGAAACGAGCTATGAAGGCGTAAGCCTGGTTACACTCGTCCATAAGGAGGAAGTCACACTTTCCTCCATGTGAAGGGAGAGATGAGGGCCCACACATAAGATGAGCAGACATGGGGAAATGTGCTCGCTGAACAGGTTGCATTTCACTTCCCACCGGAGCCCCACTTCTTGGTAAAATTCCATAAGGGAAGAATGAGAAGGTCCTGCATTTTCCTCTGTACTCTCTCAGTTTGTTTTCTGAAAGGAGGGACGTCCTTACGACTCCATGGAGGAACCTGGATTCCATGGTAGGGATCTGGATTCGTGATTTTCTTTCCCATGTGTTTTATATCATTTTTCCTATTGCATCCCATCTACCTTGATAACAGCATGCTTCTTGCTGCCCAGCTCCCTGGCCAATACTGGCTCAATGTCACAAGTTTTTTCAGTTCACTTCAGCAGCCTTGGGTTGGCAGGCATTGCGTGTGCCAAGGGGTTCAAACTCAGGCTGCCTCTGACACACTGAGAGTTCTGAAAATACAACTTGATGGTCTGACCACCAAAAATTCTGAACCACTAGAACTGGGTTAGGGTTGGTATTCTCTGTTCATTTCCCATTTGTTTCTTGACCATACTGAGGCTGCTGGCGTGTTGTTAGGTGCATCAGGTTATGTAAAAAGAAATGCCTCTTTAGTCCTGGCTTTTAATTCATCTCTATGGTCCTACTTTTCTCACCTATAAAATGAGAGACTTGATCTAGGTAATTGTTAAAATTTAAATTTGAAATGGACTCTATGACCTCATCTATTGGGGGCTTGGCTTCCAACTGATGAGTTTGAAAGGAGTGACTTGCGGACTCTGACCTAGTCAATAGCTTCATCCTCTGATGAGTTCATAATATGATAGCATTATCGGGAGGTGATGAAGTTGGGGCCCAGTGGGAGAAAGAAGGTCACTGAGGAGTGTTCTTGGGCTTCTATTTTACCCTGGAAAATTCCTATAATCCCTTTCTCTGTTTCCTGGCTATCTGACATGAGCTACTCTGTGCTTCTGGTTCTTCCTGCCATCATAGGCTAATAGCTCTGAAACTGTGAGCCAAAATAATTCCTTCCTCTCTTCTATTGTTTCCATCTGCTCTTTTTTCCTCTCTTCAGTTGTTGGAGGCAGGGTCCCAGTTGAATTCAGGCTGACTCAGAACTCACTCTCTAGCCCAGGTTGGCTTCAAACTCATGGTGAGACTCTTACCTCAGCCTCCTGAGTTCTGAAACTACAGGCACTGCTGGCTTTATCAGGTATTTTTGACATAGCAACGCAAAACCAATACAGTAAGTTTTAAATTTCCATTAAGATACCTCCACATCTGTGAACAGATCCTTCTGTTTGGGGAAAACTGTACAGTCATTGAGACACCCCCCTTTTTAAGGCAGCTATAATTGAGATGGTAATATCTAGTTTCTACAAAACATTGGATCTGGTTAGAGAATAGCCGTAGAATGAGGTAAATGTTAGATATAGTGAGTTCTAAGGCCATGAAGAAAGACTCAGCATTAAACAACATCTCCATCTGAATCTTGTCCACTTTGCAATGACTTGTTCATCAATCAGGCCACAGTTTTAGCTGAGTATTTTCTCAGCCACAGAGAATCTAAACACAAATCTTTCTTCCGCCTTCCCTACTCCTATATCCGGGGCTTCCTCAGCAAGACCTCTGGGCACATAGCCAAGAGAAGGGTTGGAAGGTTATATCCAGAATCAGGTGTGAATGGTTAGAGAAGACATGGATTTTTGTGACATCTGGTGAGGAAGGGGGATGTCCCACGTAAAAGAATAAATACGAACTACCTGGAGATCTTCAGACTTTCTAATTTGGGAGAGAAAAATGATTGAGGTCTGACTCTTGTCTCTCACCCCAAGTGTCTGCATATTCCACCAAGGTCTCACCTGTGGCTACAGCATTAAATTGTCATCTTATGAGGGGGAAGAGGAAACAGTGATATAACAGGATTTCTTATTTACTTTTAGGAACAATATATGATGGATGTAAAGAAAAATTTGTAAGAGCCATTTGGAAAATCATTTCTTTTCACACAAAAGCTATGTTATGATAACCTGTTGGTATTTAAGGATGCTGATCAATAAGTATCCTAAGTCATCATTCATTCAGTCAATACATATGTGGTGGATGTTTATCCTCACGGTGTGTGAGGCATGGGGAAATCTAACTGTGGCAAGATTATCCCCATGTTCCAGGGGCATCTAGTCTCCATGGGAGGATGAGAAGCAACAAGCATCAGGAGTGAGCAGAGGCCACCATGGCAGTAAGGGCTCCAGGCTGGGGAGAGATGGGGCAGGCAGGAAAAGGATACTCATTCCAGACTCAGCAGCAGATGTGAGTGCTCAATGGAGAGAGTTCATCAGCTTTAGGTGTTATGTGTTTCTGCTGGCTAGACTTGAACCTGGAAGGGAACACAGAGGTCCCATTGAGTGCATTTCAACACACTGGATCAGAACTGTTCCCAAAGAGTGCTTTAAGAGCTTGGTTTTCCTTGGTGATAGGGATTGTTGAGTCATGGAAGTAACCCATGATGTCTAAGTGCTGCTAAGTAACTGTGAGTCCTTCCTCTTTCTTATTCCTTCTCCCATTTCCCTGGTCTATAATTTTTTATGATTCTGCTTCCTTTTTTAAGGCATAGTTCATCCATTACTTCCATCTCCAAGCCTTTCTCATCCTGGTCTTGCTTTAAAGTTAACCTCTTTAAATATAGCTATAAAGTCATTTTCTAAATAGATCCAATAAATATGGCAGGTATCTATAAAGAAAATGGTATTTAAAGGAGAAGTCGAGGATGAAGTCAGGACTTTCTGTGGGTTAGGAAAGCTGGTTTTCCATTTTTGGAGTATCTGGATCCTCTTAGGACCTGATGCCTGATGGATTTGTCCAACAAAGCTGAGTACCTCCTCACTCCTAAAGGACCCAGGAGCCCTTTTGATAAATTCTGTTTTTATAACTTGGTTATAATTTTAATACTTTCTGGAAAACAGGACAACCACAGGGAAATTGCAACCTAGAAGAGTACCCGTGTTGCAAGTGCCAAAGTCTGCCATGTTCATTAGCCTCTGTCATTCCCAACAGATCCATTGCTTTGCTGAGGACTGGGCACTGTGGGTCACTGGAAGGTGGGTGGATTGGATCACGCCAGTCCTACTGTTAGACTGATATCATGTACAAAGATCCATAATAATGAGTGGACTTGTAATTACTTGTAAGGCTCAGGCACATCCATCACAAGTTTTTTTTTCTTTCAGGTTTCATAATTCATTAGGCATCTACTATGTCACTGTTGGGCTATTATTAACCAGAGATGGAAGGCTTCTGTTTTAAATCTCTTTAGCATTTTGCTTTTAGCCCCAGGACTATCAAAGAAACTATTGGATTAAACCAAATTTGATATATAACTAGAAACTTCTCAAGTTACACAGAAGGTTTATTATGTTACTTAGACTGATATTTTGTGGAAAGTGTTCTGGAATTAAGCTGAGTGTGGGCTACAGGATTGACATTTACTTAACCCATGACCCTGTGATCAGAAAGAGACGAAAACAAAAAAATAGTTCTCAAAACAATGTCAGAGAAAAGACAATTTGAGAAACACCAATCAAAAGTCAGAGTCATTACATACTGAGAGTCTTCCAGAGCCCCTTGGAAGTATGTGGCACTAAGGGACAGATAAGCAAGGTTCTTCTCTTGCCTCTCTAAAGTGCCTGGCAGTATACTAATGCTGCCTCAACTTTGGCACACGTCAGTCAGGAGAACGTTTGATATTCCCCTTCAGCTTCTGTGGATTCTTCTGGCACCTGAGCATGGTCCATGGGTGACGAAGGTTCAGCACACTCAGAATACATCCTTAGAGTGAGAGAATATGGTAGCGAGTCCAAAGAGGTGACTTCAGGGGTAAAGTGCATGCCGTGCAAACATGAAGACCTGGGTTCAAATCCTCAGCACCACATAAAAGCCAGGCATGGGGGTGTATGTCCTTAATCCCAGTGCTGAGTAAGTGAAGACAGGAGGTCCTGAAGCTTGCTGGCTAATTAGTATTGCCAAATTACTGAGTTCTAGATTCAGTGAGAGACCCTGTCTCAAAAGGCAAGGAGAAAAGTGACTGAGAAGGATCCCTAACATCAACCCAGTCTGACTTCCACCTGAGCACACACATGTTCATAAGCACCTGTACACACATGTGCACCACACACATGCAGACACTTATCTGTACATCGCACATAAGCATGCATGCACACAACACACATACACATGCCATATATATAGATAGATATAGATATAGATATAGATATAGATATAGATATAGATATAGATATAGATATAGATATAGATATAGATATAGATATAGATATAGATATAGATATAGATATAGATATAGATATAGATATAGATATGAAAGGTGTTAGAAGGGACAATATGAAAGCAAGGGCCTTCCTTAAAAAGTGAAAAAAAAAAGGGTGGTGAGATGTCAAGATACCCAGTTGAGTTACCTAGGAAATAGAGCAGATCAGATGCCTCTTCAGGTTTGCCTCCAGGGTTGCACTGGCTCAGCTCAGATCCTGGGGTCTTTCTTCATGTCCCCTGCTCCGCAATCAGGTTTTGGGTAAGTCTGAGGCTGATGCTGGAATGAGCATGAAGTTCCTTGACCTTTGCCTGTTGGCCCATATTATTCTCAGGGGTACATAATGCTTGGTACATATTGATCAGGAAGGACACACAGCTCTTCTGGGTTACCAGGAATTTCTTGTCTTTGCATCCCCCAAATGATGGTTCAACATTTTCAAGTGCATGCTTAATAACACCGCAATAAACAAGGACTATCTCAAATGAATCTTCCTGCACAGAGAAGAATCCAGAAACAAAAAAAGTCCAGGTCCAGCTCTTCTTTTGGAGGTCACTGTACATGATGCTTAGGCTCTGCATCTCCACAAAGATAAAGGACTTGACCTCCTGGACATGGGGTGTTGATACTATTTTCTCTCCCAAAAAGAAGAGGAAGGGGAAAATCTAGGGATGCTTTCTGAAATTCAAGTGCACCGGAACCACCTGGGGGATCTCACAGGAGTGGATTCTAATTTGGTCACTGGAGCTGGCCTGGGTCCCAGAGCCTCATCCGATGCTCTCCCAGGTGGTGCTGATGCTATCTTCCCCGCTTCTGCATCAGCACAGAGGGCAAGAAAGCAGAGGGCCCTGTCAGCCACCTGCAGAGGCAAGGGTGAGACACCTGTCACGTCCACTCCGCCTCCTGGTACCATAGGTGTCAAGGAGCTGAAGGCTGTGTAATAGAATTCATTAGACATCTCAGAGCATGCGTGTCACAATGACTGAGCTCAGGCTCCCAGTTAACAGCGTCAATTCCCAAAGTAACTGTAGCGAGCCAGAGCCAACCGCAGGCTTCTGGGAGGGTTTTCTCATGTTTGTTGATGTCGATGCCAGTGACTTGTTGAAGGAAGAGGCAGTGTGTAGGCTGCTGAGAAAGCCCTACAAAGAGGGAAGGAAAGCTAGTCCAACTCCTCCACCTACCCTCGCCAGACCCAATCCACTGCCCCATCCTCTGCTGGCAAGTGGTGAACTCTTGGGCTGACTTCCAAGTTCCCAAAGTTCAAGTGTGGAAAAAGCCAACTAATCTCCCGGAAAATCTCCTGACGTGGTCTTTTCTTTAAGAGTCAGGGCAGATTGGAAATGTTGCTCCTCTCTCTGGTGCTCTGAGGCTGTGTGCCTCTCTGTTTCTGGAGGTCCTCCCCTCCCCCGCTGGGCATTGATACCAGATACAGAATGGAATTTGTCAGAGCAAGTCATGTATTACTGCTAACCCATTAACTCACTTAGTGCATTATAAGAGGAGGAATACTGATTCCGGGCATTCTATTTTGGCTGTCAGGCCTGATTTGAGTTCATTTCTCATTGAGGATTCCATATCAAAGGCTGGGATAATAGAATTACAGGACATTAGGATTTTCAACCTGGAAGGGACCCTGGAGATCATTTAGTGCTGCCTGCTTGTTTTACAGATGAGGAAACTATATTTTTCACTTGTAGGAACTTGAGCAAGAACTGGGCTTTTGATATACTCATGAAATCTCCACTCCTGCACATGGGAGTTATGTGTGCTGGCGAAGTGAGCCAAGACTAGAACCTGAGTCCTGGGTTACTCTTCACACACACCCTCTGGGCAGCACACATTTTGCAATAATATGCAAATGCCTTGGTTCCTGACAATAGCCGGAGAAGAAGTATGATGTTTTCACTTAAAGGACATTTTATACAGTTTAATAGCATCTGCCTTACTGGCATCTGTAACAGATGTTACCCAGCGCAGGCAACTTTTCTCAGTAATCTAGCTGGATTTTCAGCTGCTGAAATTTTCTGTATCATTTGGCGATCATATTTCATTTCAGACTTTTGAAGAGGACAGATTGTCCACCTGGATCTCATTTTGCCGCATTTTATTGATGGTCTGACTCAGATCTTTCAAGTTTGTGCTAACTGACCTTGAAGGAGTAGCTTGTTGCTTAAATCTCATGACACAGATGAGTAAACGGCTTGCAAATGATGCGACACAATGGTGATGAACGAGTTAGAACTCTTTATTAATATTTATTACCTATAGTTAAGGAATTAGTAAGGACTGTTACATTGTACCCATGTCTGAGACAGAACCCCAAAGACAATTCGACTATAATCCCATGTGTAATAAGTAAGATCCACATCTTTGTTTGCAAAGCCTGGGTCTGTGCAGTTATATTACATCATTGCCTTCTTGTCTCTGCTCTAATTCTATGGATACTGGCAGCTTTCTCCCTCCTGGCCTTGTTATTCTCAGTAATTTATAGGAGCCATGCAAATCAGCATGAGCCCTTCATCTGAAATCAAAAGGACATTGAGTAGGAACTCTAGAGGCTTGACAAGTATTGTCCTACTTATCCCCTCCCCCCCCAATCTGACCATGAGAAATGCATCCAACCAATTCAAACTAGAAGACATTGATTATACAAAATTCCTGGCTCACACTCCTCAAGTCCCACCAGGAAACAAACAAACAAACAATAATAATAAACCATGGAGAGTCTGAGACTGTGGTCAGTCTAGAGCAGGTACAGGATGGAAGATGGCCAACATGTGCTATGGGATTCTTGGTGGGATTATGGAGCAGAGAGAGGACATCAGAGGAAAATGAAGACACTCTGAATGAAGTGCGGACTTTAGTTAATATTCACATGTTCATATCTGATCCTAAGTATTAGCAAAAGTGACCAGTAGATATAAAATATCCATGATAGAGCAAACTGGGCGCAGGGAGGGTGGATTTCTGTACTATTTTCACAACATTCCTAAAAAGTCCAGAACTATTCTAAATGGAAAAGATTATTTAAAATAATGCCTATCATGTCCGGTTAGATTTTGAAATTGTCTATTATTAAATATAATTCTGAGAGTATACTAACCTAGTATTGGGAATGGTGAAGCCCCTGCCTTCATTTCATTAAATCCTCAGCACAGGTCTGTGTGGTGATTGTTTTGATTGTCTTTGAATGGTTTTGAAAATAGAGAAACAGAGGCTTAGGGAGAATGAGCTCTTATGTGTTCATTGAGATCCTCTGGCTTGGGAAAATCAGAGCTACAGCTGGGCTCTGAGTGCTGACTTGTCTCATTCTAGAGCACGTCTTCATCGCCATTCACAACTTACTTCTCAGAACCTTGGATTCCAGAGGTGGGCAGAGGTTGAGGAAAATCAGATGGGCATGATGGGAACAGGTGTATGGGGCCCAGAGCTCTGTCTCCGACTCCTGGCACCATAGAGGTTTCTTATAGAGACGTCTTCCACTTCTATGTCTCCCAGAGGCTGAGGTCTGAGGCAGCTCTGATTGGGTTTTGTTATGTCCTTGGGTTTCATACAACATATGTCATTAGCATAAAAATGATCTCTTCTTAGCAATATGAGTGAAGCTCAGTCTGCAGAGGAGCACTGGCAGGCTCCAGAGCAAAATTGACTCACAGCCCCCAGTGTAGGCATGTGGTGTCCTCCCCTCCCCCCACTGCACATCAGGGTCATCCGAGCCCAAGAGTGTGGAGTCTGGGCCTGTGGAGAATTTAACTCCATCATTGAGAGAACATAGAAATTGATATTCAAAATTCTTCATTGGCCCCTGGATCTCTGTTCTGGAAGTGAATCTCAGAGATCTCTTTCTATCATCTGAAGGGGATATAACCCCACAACTCAGCACTGATGGCTCTTTAGTACCCAACATTAACTTACTAAGGATACCAGGAATCTATAAGCTATGCCTATGGTCAATGGTCCACAGCCCTACCTGCCTATTTTGATAATAGTGGCTTACTGTACTCAGCTGCCCTATTTGGCTGAGGGTTTATGTGGCTCCTTTCTTACTATGGCATAATGGAGAAGTTCTAGCAGAAACTTTGTGGCCCACAAAGTCTATAATAATCTAGCCTTTTCAGTCCTTAGTGTGGCTGACAGGTAGTCTAGGCTAATATTTTTGTATATGCATGTGTGTATGTGCACATAGTCTTGGGGGAGTAGGTGCAATTACATATGTGTGCATCCGTCTGTCTATGCATGCATGTGTGGCTCCAAGGATAACCTCAGGTGTCATTCCTAGGTTCTGTCATCTTTTTAAAAATATTTTATTTATTCATTTTCAATCAGATACAGAGAGAGAGAAAGAGAGAGAACCAGGGCCACCACCTTGTGAGTCTGGCATATGTGGGTACTGGGGAATTGAACCAGGGGCCTTAGGCACTAGAGGCAGGTGCCTTAACCGCTGGGCCATCTCTCCAGCCCCGGTTCTGTCATCTTGATTGAGACCAGGTCTCTCACTGACCTGGAACTCCTCAAGCAGTCTAGACTAACTGGCCAGTCAGACCCAGGGATCCACCTGTCTCTTCCTCCCCAGAGCCGGGATTACACGCATACACCTCCACGGCTAGCTTTGATAATATGCAGTTTCTTAGGATTGAACTCAGATCAATGCACTTCAGAATGTCCCATAATGCTTATTTTAAAGTGCTATACTTAGAGGTGCTAATTTGGCAGTTTGGACTGAGGCTGAGGAGTATGCCTTTGACCAATACTTTTGAGTTGTGGTCTTAATTGCTAAGAATGTTGGTCTTGAAAATAGCTAGACCTGTTTGCAATCACCTCTGAAGCATGCATATGGTGAGTCATTACTGTATGTTCTGTTGAAATTAAAATTCATAAATTAAAATAGATATCACTGTTACTGGAGGAATTGTGCCTCCCTCAAATTCATCTGTTGGAGCCCTAACCACTAGTATGACTACATTCCAAGATAGGGTCTTTAAGGAGATAAGAGATATCATGGGGGAGGGGCTAGTCCAACTGGACTTGCATCTTACCAGGAAGATAAAAAGATTTCAGGGGTGGGTCAGTTAAAGCTTAGTCAGCGTGTCCTTGCAAGCATGAGAACCTGGGTTCAATGCCCAGAACTCAGGAGGAAGATAATGGTAGATCCATAGGGCTATCTCACCAGCCACTCTAGTCTGCTTTAGAGAGTTCCAGGCCCGTGGGAAGTGCCTGAGAAATAGCAAGTGTGCTTGGTCTCTAGCCACAAGCCCACTTGCACACACATATACATGCATGTACACACATATACATGCATGTAATCACACACATGCACACACATGCACACACACACACGAGATATCAGAGACCATCCATCCTACAAGTGCAGAGTGTATAGACAACATGAAGACACAGTGCGAAGACATTATTGACAATCTTACCAGAGGCGTCTCACCAAGAACCAACCTTATTGTAACCTTTGTCTTTGACTTCCAGCCTCCACTACTGTTCCCCTGTAGAGCAGAAAGCAGCTGGGGAGTTCTGACCCCCTGGCTAGTGCGGAGTTGGGGAGACAGTAGGTTTGGGTTCAGGGCCAGCTGGGGTCCATGGTTTGGATCCCAGCTGAAGAATCAAACCTTTTCGACGAGAGTCCTGGCGAGGCTGCTACTCGTCCGCCATCATGCTCCGCCCCCTCTCCAGCCTCCACTACCATGAAAACAAATGAACTAGTTGTTTAAGCCACTTAGTCTGTGTTTTTTTTTAATATATATTTATTGTCCATAATGAGTTACATTATTTAGTGGGCAAACCATGCGTTGTTATCCC
>PVHP010027207.1:0-23982 GCA_004024765.1 Zapus hudsonius | reverse complement strand
TGTGTGTGTGTGTGTGTGTGTGTGTGTGTGTGTGTGTGTGTGTAAAGGACATGGGTGCAGTTCCGATGTGGATGTAGGGCTTTTGCAAAATCTCCAGGGATAAAAGTTGGAAGGAATGCATTAGAAAGTAAATTCAAAGGACCAATTTAGCACAGACGTTTCAGAGGAAAGTGTTGTGTTAAATTGGTGAAGAACTATCAGAAAGAATTCTTTAAAGTAATTTTTTTTTTCCATCTGGAACACACCAGGTATATGCTCAGCCTTCAATGAAAGCTAACAGAGAGAAAAAGCGCCTTTTTGTGGGAGGCCTTGGCCAGGCCATTTCTAAAACTGACTTACAAGATCAGTTCAGCAGATTTGGAGATGTTTCTGAGGTGGAGATCATCACGCGGAAAGATGAGCAAGGTAAATTTATAATCCTTCATGAGGTGCTAAAGGCAGACATAACTCAGAGCAAGTATTAAAAAATAAATGTAGTACCCTGGAGGTGTTATATATGATGTGGACCTTTGTAAAATCAGAAAAAAAGTCAAACATATAATTCAGAAAATCTTTCATTTTTCAGCATTCACATTCTTTTTTATTTATTTAAAGTATTTATTGGGCTAGGAAGATGACTCAGCAGTTAAAAGGAGGCTGCATGCAAAGTTTAACCAGAGTTCAGTTTCCCAGTAGCCATGTAAAGCCAGATGCACCAAGTGGAGCATACATCTGGAATTCATTTGCAATGGCAAGAGGCCCTAGCACACCCAACCCCTCTCTTTCTCTCTCCTTGTAAATAAATTTTAAAAATAGAACTGGAGAGATGGTTCACTGGTTAAAGGTACTTGCTTGCAAGGCCTGAATTTGTGTTTTGAGTCCCCAGTACCCACATAAAGTCAGATGTACAAAGTAATGCATGCAGAAGCCCATTTTCTCTCTTTCCTTCTTTTTAAAGTATATAATAAGCCGGGCGTTGTGGCGCACGCCTTTAATCCCAGCACTCGGGAGGCAGAGGTAGGAGGATTGCCGTGAGTTCAAGGCCACCCTGAGACTACATAGTGAATTCCAGGTCAGCCTGGACTAGAGCGAGACCCTACCTTGAAAAACCAAAAAAATAAATAAATAAATAAAAATAAAGTATATGATAGTAGTTGTTTTTATGAGGTAGGAGCTCACTCTAACCCAGGGTGACCTGGAATTCACCATGCCTCAAACTTGGGGCAATCCTCCTACCTCTTCCTCCTGAGTACTGGGAATAAAGGTATGTGCCAGTATGCCTGGCTCTTAAAAATATATTAAAATATATGTATTTATTTCCACGTGTATGAGTGTGTGTATGGGCACACACCAGATATTTTTGCATCCCACTTATGTGGATAGCTTGGGAACTGAACCTGGACCAGGCTTTGTAAGCAAGTACCTTTAACTGCTGAGCCATCTTTTCACCCCTTTCAGAGTTAACATTCTTACATTAAGTATCCTGTTAAATAGAGTATCAGTAACATACAATCAAGATGTATCCTTAGCTGATAACCTGAGATTTTTTTTTTCTTATTCATTTTATTTATTTTAAAAAATTAAAGCCGGGCGTGGTGGCACACACCTTTAATCCCAGCACTGGGAGGCAGAGGTAGGAAGATCCATAGTTCAAAGCCACCCTGAGACTACATAGTGAATTCCAGGTCAGCCTGGACTAGAGTGAGACCCTACCTCGAAAAACCAAAAAAAAACAAACAAACAAAAAAACACATAAAGAACGTATAAAGAATTTTAAAACTAGGGCTGGAGAGATGGCTCAGCGGTTAAGGCACTTGCACTTCAGTGCCTAAGGCCCCAGGTTCAGTTCCCCAGTGCCCACATATGCCAGACCCACAAAGTGGTGGCCTTGGTGCATGCTCTCTCTCTCTCTCTCTCTCTCTCTCTCTCTCTCTCTCTCTCTCTCTCCCTCCCTCTCCCTCTCCCCCTCTCCTTCTCCTTCTCCTTCTCCCTCTCCCTCTCTCTCTCTCTCTCTCCTTGAAAATGAATAAATAAAAAAAGAAGAAAAATTTAAAAAAAAAAAAGAATTTTAAAACTAAAGAAAGAAAGAAGAAAAAAATGCAGTTTTGAGTCCAGTGAGAAATTAACAAGGTTTTTCTTTGAATGAATGCATTTTTGAGAACTCATCTTTTAAACATTAGAAAGATAATCCTGTTTACATTGTTCTCTGGATAAGAAATTAAATTTGTGAGCCTTTAATCCCAGCACTCGGGAGGCAGAGGTAGGAGGATCCCTGTGAGTTCGAGGCCACCCTGAGACTACATAGTGAATTCCAGGTCAGCCTGGGCTAGAGCAAGACCCTACCTCGAAGAAGAAAAAAAAGAAAAAGAAATTAAATTTGTGTGTGTGTGGTTTTGCTTGTTTTCAGGAAACCCACAGAAAGTCTTTGCATATGTTAGCATCAGCATAACTGAAGCAGACCTCAAAAAATGTAAGATTATCATCTTTTCTATATTTTTTTGTCAGTTGGTGTCACTGTAATTTGTAATAACTTTGGTTCTAAATCTAAGCCTCAGTAGCCACTTGTAAGTCATAGAAGAGCAAAGATGAGGAAGAAAAGTCTGTTATACTATATCTCAGGTTTAAGTTTATTATATTTGTGTCAGAGTTGTATAGTGTAGCATATTAGCAGGTTTTCTCTGAGACTAGTATTTTCAAATGATTTGGACAAAGGACCAAAATTGTATAGAAACTGCTTTTTATACATATCCCATTGGATATTATGCTATACTTCTAAGTCTGTTCTTTGAGCAGCTTCTCATTAAGTACTTTATTAAAGTATATTAGAATATAACCTAGTATGAGTATATATTTGAAAATGGTTTGTTTATTATAAGATTAATAAAGCTGAAGGTGAATGATAGCTTTCAATGAAGAAGAAAAAGGAGGTAATTTATAATACTGCTGGCGCAGTAATATCTTCTAGTTACTTGGAAATAAAAAAGCAAAGGACACTGAAAAGCTAGTAAAAGAACATGGTGTTAGATGGTTATTAGTCTTACAATTTCATTTGCAGAAAGTATTTGTGGCAAATAAGTTATGGTTAAGAACATGCCAGTTTTGCTGTTTTGACTTGTGGTAGTTTATTTGAACTTCTAAGCCTGACTTATGTGGTTAAAGCAAAAGACTATTATTGACTCATATTGTTACTGTAAAGATTAAGTTAAATAATGCATGTATACTTAGTAAAGTATCTACCACATGGGAAATTCTGTTAGGGGTTGTATTAAAGAAGTTGATGGTAGATATTTGGAAAAATCAACTACTAAGATACAACAATTCAATAGTCATTAATAATTTAGTATTTATTCGAGAGAGAGAGAGAGAGAGAGAGAGAGAGAGAGAGAATATGGTGTACCAGGGCCTCCGGCCACTACAAACGAACTCCAGACACATGTACCACTTTGTGCATCTGGCTTTACATGGGGACTGGGGAATCGAACTCAGGTCCTCCTAGTTTGCAGGCAAACGCCTTAACCACTAAACCATCTCTCCAGCCCTAATGATTTAGTTATATATTTTGCAGCAATAAAAGTAAGATGCAAGATTCCAAAATATCCTCTGATTCACCCTGAAAAGATTTCATTGTCTCATCTTTGCAGTGTGAAAAATAACAAAATACTAAATATGAGTCATTCATGCAAAGTTCCTAAAATGAGTCTATAAAAAGTTGCAAATGAGTTTTGTTTTACTGTTTATACATTTTTTTCTCATTTTAATATTTGAGTAACTTAGATACGAACCATAGGAAGCCTGCTAAGCGGTCAGGATAAGATTATAACCTAGGTCATCTCTCTCCAGGTCACTTTTTCTTCCTTCTGATTTCTAGGTATCTTCTTTGTTATATTTTTTAAAACAATAAAGCTGGCGTGGTGGTGCACACTGTTAATCCCAGCACTGGGGAGGTAGAGGTAGGAAGAGTTAAGACCCTACCTCAAGGAGGAGGGGGGAAGAACAGCTTTTTTTTTTTTTTTTTTTTTGTATTAGATGATTGGGAAAAGCTTTTGTTGAAATACAGATTTGCATTGCTAAACACTCATGTGACAACTCTTTGCATTATAGGTATGTCTGTGTTAAACAAAACAAAATGGAAAGGTGGAACACTACAAGTTCAGCTAGCAAAAGAAAGCTTTTTGCACAGGTAAGATTTGCTCCATGTGCATTTAAACCCCATTGCTTTGTGAATGATTTTAAAAACCCACCTAATTTATATGAAATTATCAAGTGAAATACTAACAACTTCATACATTACAAGCTGGATATATTGGCACATGCCTTTAATTTCAGCACTCAGGAGACAGAGGTACAAGGATTGCTGTGTTTGAGATCAGCCTGGGAGTGAGTTCCAGGTCAGTCTTGAGTAGAGTGAGACACTACCTTCAAAAAAACAAAAAATTCATACAGTACAAATAGAGCTGAAATTTCAACTCCTCCTTCATCCCAGGCTCCATGGGGATGGGGGGGAAGACAACCGGCCTTTTCATTTTGTATACATTAAGGGGTATGTATATATATGTATCATATATACTTATATATATAAGTATGTGTATTTTATATATACTTTTGTTTTTGAGACAGGACCTCATTGTAACCCAAGCTTACTTGGAACTCACTCTGTAGTACAGGCTGGCCAGTCTTTTCCCCCTGAAAAATTAATTAACTGAGCTACCCTACTAAAGGAGGAAACATAAGATTAGTTTGAGAACTTTCATAATAGGAAATGTTGACGTGTATGGAAGTGCTGGGTGTTTAACCCAGTGGTAGAGTGCTTGCCTACCATGCATACAGTCCTGGATTTGACTTAAGAACCACCACATAAAGAATGTATCAGTGGAGTTTGGCGTCTGTGGTCTCTGCCATAAAGAGGAGTTGAGATATCTGCTAGAGCAGAGTGAAAAAGTTGGAGGATGCATCAGGGGTTGGGGAGACTGACTATTACACCGGATCAGGACAGGAGCCTCTATGCTTAATTCTTTACTGTTGATTTGTCTACAACAGGACTGGTAAATAACTGAAGAATTATGTAAAGTGTATGGTACAGTGATGATGTCAACAAATATGTCGGAAAAAGGATACCCAATTGTACCTATAGGATTACCCAGATTGCATTTTATATTTAGATTGCGTTTATATTTAGAATGAAGCTAAACTAGATAAAGTGTTAACAACAAAATACGAGATGAAAACTGCTTTTTTCTTTGCATTTCCGTGTATCCCAGTTATTTTTTAATTTATTATTAATATTATTATTGTTATTGTTAATAATTAGGCACATTGTATGAGCAAGTCTCGTGGTGTTACCCCCATTTCCCTCCTCCTTATCCCCCACCTGATGGGGCCTTCCTCAGTGGGATTGCTGGACCAGACTACGGTGTAGGGGGCTATGAATTGTACAAGAAGTAGCCAGTTTTTTCTTTGTGTGTTGTTACTGAGGGAGGCAATGTTTCTGGATATTGGATATTCTCATGGCTCTTACCATTTTTCTACTCCCTCTTCCACTAAGTTCCCTGAGTTGTGGTGGGTGAGTTTTCAAGTCTGCTTTACTGTTGAGGTCTTAAGAGTCTCTGAATTTCTGCTTTGGACTGTGTTGGGTTTCCTCAGTGTTGAGTATCCTTGGTGTCTGTCTCCATTACCCTTTCATAAGTCATCTGATTTGCTGTGGAATCCCAGTTATTGAATAATGAAAGTGTTTTGTATGTTCAGAAAAATGGTATGAGCCATTATGCTGTTGACAAAATGGTTTTTGTTTTATTTTGGTTTTTAATACTATAAAACTGATGTTGTTGCTCACTTCTGGTGGCCTAAAGGGTAGTAACCATTTCACATGGTTATTTTAACTTTTGTTTTCACTTATTCTTCAATTCAGATTGGCCCAAGAGAGAGAACAAGCTAAAGCAAAGAAAGACAAATCAATAACAGATACCACCTTGTTAGAAAAAGTTCAGGGACTAGATTTCCAAATGAAAGCTGTGCCTGGAACAGAAGTGCCAGGACATAAGGTGAGTCTCCTATAGAAGCCCAAGCCACACCATGTGGCTTTAGTGTCATATCCAAAGCCAGTTGCTTTTTTCTCCTGGCTCTGAAGTGGATACCACACATATTGTGTTTTATGATTTTCAACAACTCTTTGCTAAGCACAGGTTCCCCAACATTTTATATGGAGAAAATCAAAACCCCGGTGGAGGCTATCTCCAAAAGGACATAAATGGTAGGAAATACAGGCAGGCCCTAAGTTTGCGTTTTTTGATAGCTAGTGCTTTTTATGTAATATTTTTATGATATTTTTTTTGAATTCCTTTTTTTCTTTCCTCTCATACTTTTCTCTTTGAAACTATATCATTTTTAGAAAACTAAACTCAGTAGAAATAGTATCCCATTGCATGTTCAAAATTATAGTTTCATTTGCTTACATTTGTGACATAACATAATATAAATAATTTTTTTTCTTTTAGAATTGGGTTGTAAGTAAGTTTGGAAGAGTCTTACCTGTTCTACACCTGAAGAGTCAACATAAACATAAAATATCCTTTCTCAGTAATTATTTCTCACAGTGATGGATGCTTGCAAATATCTTTAGAGGCAGTGAGAAACTAAATTTTTAATTGTTTAGTAGTTTATATGTCACCACTTTTAGGCAAGGTAAGATCTACTTACCTACGCCTGCAAAGCAATTACATGGGCATGGAATTGGGAGGCCACCCTGAGACTACATAGTGAATTCCAGGTCAGCCTTTGGGGGGAAAAAGAATGTCATGAGGTTTTATATGACTCAGTAATGCGAATGATGAGTACCAAAGAAGCAGTTTCATATATCTTATTACAGAAGGAATCAAAAGCCATTGCTAAAGGAGCAATAAAGGGACAGAACACGGGGCCATTGTTAAAACTAGAAGAATCCAGGTGGTTTTTGAATTGATAGCAAGTAATAGGATAAAGTAGTCCTAAAAACTAACTAAGAGAATAGTGAGTGGAAAAATAAAATGGAGCCCAAGGTAAGCAAATTCCCATGCTTGTTACATGAATCAGGCTATCTGAAACCTTGAGAAGCTGATGTCACAGGCTTCTATCTGGAAAGTATATATAGGTCAGTGGGTTTACTGTAATCTCTGTATACAGTACAAGTGATTTCTGCCAACTCATTGTGGAAACACTTGGTTTTAACTCTAGAAATGTTATAGAAAGTTCAGTTTCACAGGCCATGGAAGGTTCCTTAGTAGAATCCTCATTTTGTTTTTTGGAAACTATAATAGTAAGATGAACTGAATGACTTGCTCAAGATTAATTTTTTTTTTTTTTTTGTTTTTCAAGCTAGGGTCTCGCTCTAGCCCAGGCTGACCTGGAATTCACTATGTAGTCTCAGGGTGGCCTTGAACTCATGGCGATCCTACTACCTCTGCCTCCCAAGTGCTGGGATTAAAGGAGTGCGCCACCACACCTGGCTTTTTTTGTTTGTATGTTTCATCAAATTGGTAGTTTTCCCTAATCTGCTGCTTTCACTTTGTTCCTTGATTCTGAGTAACATTATGAAATATGATCCATCAAAATACTGCCACAACCTAAAAAAGATAGGAGAAGATTTTACAAATACTGTTCCCATAACTAATCTCACTTGGGAATTGGAAGGAGGCAATGATCCTATGAGTAAGAAACGTCGAGGAGAGTTCTCTGACTTTCATGGCCCTCCAAAGAAGATCATAAAAGTTCAAAAGGCCATAGATTCTACTGAGTCCAAGGATTCTGATCCAAGTTCAAGGACTAGTTGGGTAATGAAGAATAACACATTAACACAGCAAAAAACTACACAACAGACAGCTTGTGATTCCATTACTCCTAAATCACTCCATATACTTAATTCCATTTCTCAGAAACCTAAAAGTACACTTTTTCAAACTTCTAGCTTTGAAAATGCAAGGGAGAGAAACAGCATATCTGATGATGACATTGATTCTGAAGATGAATTAAGAATGATGATTGCAGAGGAGGAAAATTTACAGAGAACTGGGTGTTCCTCAATAAATGAATCTGAAAATGATCCCTTTGAAGTTGTAAGGAATGATTTTAAGTCAGATACTCACAAACTTCATTCTTTAACAGAATTAGGGACCAATGATATCTCCTCTTATGTTAGCAACAATATAGGAAATGACTCTGAGTATGATTCAGGTGATACAGATGAAATTATTGCAATGAAAAAAAACATTGTTAAAGTCAAGAACTGTGCAGAATTTTCACAAACAGACAAGTCTATAAACAAGAAAACTTCTTTAAAAACAAAAGAGCTTTCTAATAATTGTGCCAGAGTACATAGGACAAAAACCAACACAGAATCAGTCCTCAGTTACGGAGTAAAATCTCCAAGTCATAAACCTTCACCTGAATCCAGCAGTAGTGATAGTGAAGAGTCTGAAGATGAAGAGTATGCAGCCATGATGAACAACTGCCCCCGTGTCACTCTCACTTTAGCTGACTTGGAACACTTGGCCTGCAGTGATCAGGAGATTCCAGGAAAAGATACTGAGAGTGATAACCCAAAAGCCACCAAGCACTGTAAGCTTGACAGAACCTCCAAAAACTCCAAGACACCCCGTGTCCGAAAGTGCATTCTTCCAGAGGAGATTGTGGCTTCCCTTTTAGAGGAGGAGAATGGTTATGAGAAACAGAAATCAAAGGAAAGCAACTCAAAGCCAAAGTTTCAGGCATTCAAGGGACTAGGCTGTCTCTACGGAAAGGACTCAGTGGGAAAACCTGTGAAAGAGAATATTGTCTTTAATATTCATGAGCATCAGGGTTCCTTAATACGTGTGGATCCCAATAGTGTTTCTGTAGAAAATGTATCTCCATGTGCTAATGGCTTCTCTAGCAAACTGACTTCATGCCAACCTGCAAAGAAGGTAAACAGCCCAACCCACCTTCAACTGCAAAAAAAACAGTTTGCTTTTGAGACACAGAACCGTAAGTCAGAATCTTCTAGCAGATCTGCAAAGGAAAGCAAAGATCCTGCTTCCTGTCTGTTGCCATTAAAGGGTAAAAAATCCTTAAGTGATAGTGCAAAGACTCCCAATATAGACTTTGACAAGGACACTGACCACAGTACTAAACTTAGAGACACTTCAGAGGAAGAGGAGTCTGATTCAAGCAGCCCCACAATTCTTGAGATACCACCAAAGGTCTCTTCTAGGAAAGACATTCAGAAAAGCACAGATGATTCCTCACTTTCTATTAGAACTGCATCAGATGTGAGTACTAAGGGTAAGCATGCTGAAGACAATCAGAAGCGTTTGGCAGCCTTGGAGGCAAGGCAGAAAGCCAGAGAAATGAAGAAGAAGCTAGTGCATGATGCACTGGCACATTTGGTGAGTGTACTTTTATCCTGTGGATTTATCAAGAATACTCTGAGAGTTTAGATTTTACTCTCTCATGAAGGAGGGTATATCCCCATGGAGCTCATCATCTTCTTAGCATTCCCCAGTTTCATGTTTTGTGTCCTTAAGTTAGAAGCATGTATCACTTCAAATATTTAGTATATCTAAAAGTAAATGAAATTAAACTCTTAATATTTACTGAAAGCATTTTAAATTTGTCTAAAATTTTATTCAGCACCTCATTTGGAAACCATAACTGACAGAGTGACTGCAACGTGATTTATATCTTGCTGGCATTTACTATAATGCGACTATGTTCTCCATCAGTTGAGTTCACTTTTAAATGCCAGATTTACAGAATGAGGACGATGGTCCTGACTCCCACGCAGCTTTTGACTGGCAATGTGGCAGGCAGTCGTAATTCAGTCCCTTGGAATGCCAAGCCAGAGAGGCCTTTTTTTAGTCTGGGATGAATAATTTGAAGGGATAAGTAGGACTTACAACAGAGGTGAAGAGCAATTAGGATGAGGAAAGATGTTCCTAGAAAAAGGAAGTCATTTGCTTAAAAGTAAGTGTTTCCAGTGAGTGATATTTATAGTATAGTATGGTTAGAAGTGAAGTGAGTCATACACAGGCTGCACAAGTGGGACTTCATCTATTAGGCTGTGAAAAACTAAAGAATTATAACCAAGGCATTGAAGATGAGTTGAACATTTTGGAACAGGAGCTAACACATTGTAATTCACAGGACATCTGGCCCAAATGGTTTTTAATATGTAACAGAGACCATATATAACCTGTAGAGTCTAAAATGTTTATTCTGTGGCCCTTTGTGGATATCAGTCAACATGTTAGATTTTCTTCAGGCCATGATAAAAACATTTAATAGATCATATCTGGAACCAGAGAAAGCCTTTTGGAGGTCAAGGGCCCACAACCAAGGCAATGATGATTTTTAATGACACCATTAAGGTGAAATTAATAGTGTGTGATGGCCACTAGATATAAAAAAGAATCTTGGTGATTCACACTTGTAATCCCAGTACTTGGGAGACTGACATAGGAGGATTGCCATGAGTTTGAGGCCAGCTTGGGCAATAGCCATGAGTCCTAGGTCAGTCTGGACTGGAATAAAACTTTTTTTTTTTTTTTAAGAGAAATCCTAAGTTTTTTTTTTTTTTTTTTTGAGGTAGGGTCTTTCGCTCTAGCCCAGGCTGACCTGGAATTCACTCTGTAGTCTCAGGCTGGCTCACAGCGATCCTCCTACCTCTGCCTCCCAAGTGCTGGGATTAAAGGCATGTGCCACCACGCCGCGAGAAATCCTAAATTTCTGTCTCTTAAAAATAACAAATGATAAAGGCAGTCACTGGACAAGAAAGACGACAAAAAGGAGATATGGCAGGATAAAGAGAAATGGTTGTAGACATGCTTAGTGTGAAATTGGGTTGTCATAAAATGATGCTCTTGGTGCCCCACTAGGATGGTCATTCAGAGGACAAGCCAACACACATTATCTTTGCTTCTGATGATGAGAGTGAAACAGAGGACACATCTACTCAAGAGCAAAGCTGTCCAGGAGAAGAGCTAGTAAAAGTAAGATCTTCCAGATAGATACCCCTGTAGAATCCTATCTGTACATATGTTGTCATGTGTGGGCACACACACCATAGTGTGCCTTCTTCCCCATTGGTGGCAAGATTTCTTGTTCACCACTGTATTTACCAAACTACCTGGCCCACGAGCTTCTGAGCCATTCTCCTATCTCTACCTCCCTTCTCACTATGGCACACTGGGATTAAATGTTCCTGTTATGGCATTGGATTTTTTATGTGAGTTCTAGGGATCCAAACTGAGGAAATCATGCTTTTACAGTAAATGCTATTATCTACTGAACCGTCTACCTAACCCGACTTTGAAATTTTAGCCCTTCTGCATCAACTGGGGCTATAGATGTATACAAATCCCTTTCTGTCTATTACATAACAAGAGCTCCACACAACTACACGTTCCACATAAATTCCTCCTGGGAACTGCAACCTAAGGTTGTCCCAAACCACCACCCACTGAGGTGTGATAAGCATCTTAAGAGATTTTCTCCCACATGAACCCATGTTTTCTTTTTTTTTTTTATAATTTTATTTATTCATTTTCAAGCAGAGTGAGAGAGAGAGAGAGAGCACACCAGGGCCACCATGTTGTGGGTCTGTCTGGCTTATGTGGGTACTGGGAAATTGAACCCGGAGCCTTAGGCACTGGAGGCAAGTGCCTTAATCGCTGAGCCATCTCTCCAGTCCCTGAACCCATGTTTTCTACATCACCTACAAAGTCACATCAGTATTCAAGAAAGACTGCAGGAAATGTGCTTGTAATAATTGCCTCTCAAATCCAAATGGCACTGGGAAGCATCTAGACTAATGATCTAAGAGGTCATTTTCAGATCTCTGAGTCAGGAGTCTTGTTGACCCACCATGTACTTGTTCCTGATAGATACATCTGAGTTGTTGGTTTCTAAATGTGCAGAGAAGATTATGTATGAAGGAGATGCTGATTGCCTCAGCATTTATAAGCATTTTATTTTCATCTATTAGCAGGAATCCATTGGAAAAACATCTGGGAAGTTGTTTGACAGCAGTGATGATGAGGAATCTGAAGCTGAGGACGATGATGACAGGTTCAAAATTAAACCTCAGTTCGAGGGCAGAGCTGGACAGAAGGTTTGTGAAAACTGAAAATAGATAAGGTAGCAGCATGTCTAATTTTTGAAGGTAGTCCTTAAATCTAAATAAAGGCAAGGAGGCCTTGATCTACATTTCAGTGTTTGGTATTTATTTTGGGAACAAATCCTCTCTGAGCTCTTACTGATGTGTTGGTAGGTGAGGGTATGCAAATGGTAATAATAATGTCAGATTTCAGGAGGTATACTTGGAGCCTCTTTAGAAACATTTGCTTAGGAATCTGATTATTAATTGTGTCCACTCTTTGTCATGTAGCTCATGGATTTACAGTCACGTTTTGGAAATGACGAAAGATTCCGCATGGACTCTCGATTTCTAGAGAGTGAAAGTGAAGAGGAACAGGAAGGTAATTGCTTTGCTGTCTAAACAGTTCTGATGTGAGAAATCATTCAGTGTACCTCCTTCATGTGACACATACGGAAACTGAACCCTGAGATGTTGAAGTTATGAACATTTAGTTATATTTCTTAAGTTCATTTGTACCTTTTTTTTTTTTTTACTAAAATGTAATTCCCTAAAGTTGACAAAGGTAGCATCCATCAAAGACACATTTTCCTCCATTTCATCCCTTTCATGAGAAAGGAAGGTGAGGTACTTACCCAGCAGCCTGAATCATAGTACAGTCAGTTGTTCTGGTTTAGGCCATGAGTGATGGGTAAGTTACATTTGATTTTGATTTTCTAATAAGTCTTTGTCTTCCTCTGAGGAGCATGTTGTGTGGTTGTTTGGGGATGGTTTAGATTTGGGATATTGATAGGTGTTTATTTTTTGTTTGAGACAGGTCTTGCTATCTGTTAGGTTGTCATCAAATTTGTGGTTCTTCTGCCTCAGTTTCCTGGGTGCTTAGATTACAAAGGCATAACCCCACACTCAGAAAGATGCTTATTTTTGTTTTTTAAAGCCTTCTGTTGAATTCATTCTTACATGTGAGAGTAATTCTCACATTCTTATATGTGAGAGTAATGATGCTATTAGAAGCATCATTTTCAACTTCCTTTGGGGTTTTCACCACAGTCATTCCACATATTATCTACAGTACCCACCTCCTACTGACTACCAGAGTGTGCCTCTCTTGCCCTTTCCCAGGCTCAGAACCTGTCTTTGGCTAACTTTGTTTTTTCTCATCTTGAGTTAATCTAATTTGAATCTTTGTTTTATTTTGTTTTCTTTTTTCCTAGCTAGCCTGAAGCTTACTATAGGGACTGGACTAGTTTTGAGCTAAGATAATTTTCCTTCCTTTGTCTCCTAGGTCTGGTATTTCAGACATATGCCTCCACACTTGGCTTTGTTTTGGTTTGTTTTTGAGGCAGGGTCTCATGTACCCTAGACTGACCTTAAACTCACTAGATAGCCAAGGTGGCTGGCCCTCAACTCCTGATCCTCATGTTTCCACCTCCCAAGTGCTGGGATTGCAGTCATGCAGCACCTCACCAGGCTTCTAAAATGCATCTTAATATTCACCAGGTGGCTAACACTTGATCCTAACACTTGAAAAGCTGAGACAAAAGGATTGCCAGCCTGACCTACAGAGTAAGACCCTAATTCAAAAAACAAAAGACCTGATCATTCTGTCCCATCCTGTCTCATATATAGTCTCTCGTTTTATCTTCTCAGTTACATAAGATTAAAAGATGATACTTATCAGCATTATAGATTTTATAGAACTAAGCCTCAAAGAGGTTTGTAGTAAATTTTCCAGAGTCCACACCAACTTGTCTTTCATATCTTCCGCTCAAAATCCCATATTGAAAGCAAAGGAATAAAAAGCCTTAAGATAACCTCTATGTACAAGTTACACTTGGAGATTACACACATATAAAAAGAGGTTTGTTTTGTTTTGTTTTTCAAGGTATGGTTTCACTCTAGCTCAGGCTGGTCTTGAACTCACAGTGAGCCTTCTACCTCTGCTTCCCAAGTGCTGCAATTAAAAGTGTGGGCCACCAAGCTCAGCTTTCTTTCCTATCTTTTAAGGCATGGTTTTGTTTGTATATCTTAACAATAAGCACAGCAGTCTACATCATCCTGAGTTCTTCACAGCATTGTATTCTGCTAATTATTGTGATGATTGTTAGGTTAAAATTGGTGTCGTTCCATGGCTGGATAGTGGTTAAATGCACTTACTTGTAAAACCTGATGTCCTGGGTTCAGTTTCCTAGTACCCAGATACACAAAGTGGCACATGTGTCTGGAGTTCATTTGCAGTAGCAGGAGGCCCAGGTGTTGTGCCCATATTCATATTCACATTCAATCTCTCTCTCTCTCTCTCTCTCTCTCTCTCTCTCATAAATAAAATTGAAGTTGTTCTTTTGGGAAGTTTAAAATTATTGAGTATTAGGGCTGGAGAGATGGCTCAGTGGTTAAGGCACTTGCCTCCAGTGCCTAAAGCCCCGGGTTCAATTCCCCAGTACCCACATAGACCAGACCCACAAGCGGTGGCCCTGGTGCGCTCGCGCTCTCTCTCTCTCTCTCTCTCTCTCTCTCTCTCTCTCTCTCCCCCCTTTCTCTCTCCTCTCTCTCAGTCTGCTTGCAAATAAATAAATAATTTAAAAAATAAATAAATAAATAAAATTATTGAGTATTAGCAGTTTAATAATATATAAACCTAATATAATATAAATTCTTTAAAATACTTAAATGTACCCTTATACTTTGAGGGGTCCACTCTGTCTTTCTCATCTCATATCCTAACTTGCTTATAAAACATTTCTTTAACCAGTTAAGGTATCTCTTTTGAACCCATGGGAAATTTGAGGGCTTCTCTGTATAGATCCTAAATCACATTCTATTCTAGTTTCTGGGTGTTGGTTATTTCCTAGAGTAATTTGAGAGCATTAAAGGCTTAGACTACTTTTATGTTGTTGTTACATAAACTCACTGTTCAACTTTGTTCTCTGATATGTGTCTTTTTCTGTAGTTGAAAGCAGCAGTTGCAGAGTCCCATGAGGCCTGTGCATAGAGCACATGGCTTTCATCCTGCAATACTGCTGCTTACTCTAAGACTGAAGCAACTATGTTATACTTTGTCATAATGGTCAGTAAAGTTAGCATTTTCACTAGTATCATTTTTAGACTTGCAAGTAATCTAGATTAATTTTGATAATGTTAAGAAATATCAGGGGCTGGGGAAAATGGCTCATTGGTTTAAGGCACCTGTTTGCAAAATTTACGGTCCCAGGTTTGATTCCCCAGTAACCATGTAAAGCCAGACACAAAAAGTTGCACATATATCTGGCTTTGTTTACAATGCCTAAAGGCCCTAGCACACCCACACATAGCATATGCAAATACGTAAATTTAAAAATATACATATCTAAGCTGGGCATGATAGCCCACTTTCTTAATCCCAGCACTCAGGAGGCTGAGATAGGAGGATCACTGTGAGTTCAAGGCTAGCCTTAGCAACAGAATGAGGTCTATCTTCCTCACCTCAAAAAATAAAAATAAAGAAATAACAGAGTTTGTAATCACTTTTGTTTTAAATTAATATTTTACTGTTATGTTCTTCAAAATTTTTATACTTGCCATTAATGCCATTAAATCAGTAAAGAGATGGATTTTCACAATTACAGCTAGAAGTAAGGTGTTTTGTTTATTGACCATATGATTTGCCATGGCATGAAGTTTTGAATATAGGGAGATTAGCAAAATGAGGTCAAACTTTCCCTCTAACTTGATGTACTTTGAACATGTTAGATGCTTATTGTATTTGATAATTGAGATTTCTCTAACTATATTTGGCAAGAGATTACTAGTTATGCTTTTCTCTCAAGAGGTAAATGAAAATAAAACTGCTGAGGAAGATGAGCTTGCTGCAGAAAGAAAGAAAGCCCTGAATGTTGTGCAAAGTGTTTTAAACATCAACTTGAACAACCCTACAAGCAAAGGATCAGCACCTGCTAAGAAGTTTAAGTATGCTTGATGTTCTATTCTTCAATGCATTTTCCTTTGTTGTACATGTTGAACTCAGTTTAAAGTTCTTGGTTTTGTTTTGCTTCATTTTGTTTTTCAGTGCTAAAATCTAATGCAGGGACTTATATTTGTTAGCCAGTTGCTCTACCATTGACTACCTCCAACCCAGCTAGGTCATTTTTAAATCCGAGGGTGAGCAGATGCCGACACACATCTGACTTTTAAAAATATCTTTACCGTTGATTCACTTTAAGAAACTAATTTTAATCCTGTATACAGAGATGTCTTAGTAGCATTGCTTGAATTAAGTAATTAGAAATAAGCTAAAGTATTATGAAACTATTAAACTGTATAAATACAACTCTTGGTAAAATTCAAATGTGTAATTAGAGATGTACCATGATCCAGCTTCTAGTCACCAGTGTGTGACCAATTTTCTATTCCTCAATCCAACCCATTTTCCACATTGAAATATTTTATGCAGTACATATTCCAGATAGTATGTCATTTTATCTGTATGTGTCTTTGTGGTTGAAACTTTTTAAAAACTTTATTTACTTGTGTGTGGCCACATATATTACAGTAATTATGTGGTGGTCAGAGGACCACCTTCTTTGTGACAGGGTTTCTTACCATTACAAGTAAATATCAGACTAGCTGTCCTGCAATCTTCAGATTCTCCTGGCTCTATCTCCCATTGTTCTCATTGTTCTGGGATCAGGTGCATGTGGCACTTTGGATCTGGCATTACGTGCATTCTATGTAATATAACTCAGGCTGGTAGGCTTTGCAAGCAAGAGCTTTTAACCACTGACCTATCTCCCTAGTCCCCAAATTTTTCTCCCCCCCTCTATCCCCCCACTTTGTTTTTTCATTTTGTTTTTGTTGTTGTTTTGCGATGGGATCTCACTATGTCACCTAGGCTGACCTGAAACTTTAGATAATCCTCTTGCCTTCATCTCATGAATGCTTAGAATTACGACCATGTACCCACTGAATTTTTTATATATACTTTTAAGATTTTTTTTAAAAAAGATTGGTTGATTGATTGATTTGGGAGAAAAAGAGCATGGGCATACTAGGACCTCCTGCCTCTGCAAACTCCAGACACATGTACCACTTTACTAGCATTATGTGGATACTGGGGAAATCAGACCCAGGCCAGCAGGTTTTGTAAGCAAATGCCTTTAACTGCTAATCCATCTCTTCAGCCCCAAATAAATCTTTTTTTGTTTGTTTGTTTGTTTTTGTTTTGCTTTGGTTTTTCAAGGTAGGGTCTTGCTCTAGCCCAGGTTGACCTGGAATTCACTGTGTAGTCTCAGGCTGGCCTCTAACTCACAGTGATCCTCCTACCTCTGCCTCCCAAGTGCTAGGATTAAAGGCATGCACCACAACTTCCAGCCCAAAATAATTTTTAAAATTATTTTTATTACTTTATTAGAGAGAGAATGGGCACACCAGGACCTCTTGTCACTACAAATGAACTCCATACACATGTTCAGGCTTTACGTGGGTATTGGGGAATTGAAACCTGGATGGCAGGCTTTTTAAGCAAGTGCCTTTAACAAGCAATGAGCCATCTTCTCAGCCACTTTAATATGATTATTAAGGCTAAAAAAATCCAAGGAGGGATGGAGAGATGGCTCAGTGGTTAAGGTGCTTTCCTGCAAAACCTACCAACCTGAGTTTGATCCCTCAGTACCACTATAGAGCCAGGAGTACTAAAATGGTGCATGCATCTAGAGTTCGTTTGCAGTTACTGAGGGCGCTTGCACACCTATTCTCCCCCTGATCCCTCCCTGCCTCTCTCTCTTTCTCTGTTTGCAAATTAATAAATTATTTTTTAAAAAAATATCTGAGGAGGGCTGGACAGATGGCTCAGCGGTTAAGGCACTTGCCTCCAGTGTCTAAGGCCCCGGGTTCAATTCTCCAGGACCCACATAAGCCAGACCCACAAGGTGGTGGCCCTAGTGTTCTCTCTCTCTCTCTCTCTCTCTCTCTCTCTCTGTATTTCTCTGCTTGAAAATAAATAAAAATATTTTTTAAGAAAAAGATCTGAGGAAACTCAAAAATAGATCATTTAAAATGTTATTTCTAAGATGGTCCCAATTCTCTGTATCATTGAGCTTCATTTTACCCCAAATTTAGAATGTTCTTAGTATTGAATTATAATTTGTTATTACTTCTTTGATTTATCTCTTCTAACCTTCATTCTTTTTACATAGGGACATCATACATTATGATCCAACGAGGCAGGACCATGTTACTTATGAAAGGAAAAAAGATGATAAACCAAAAGAAAGGTAAATTGAGTTACATTTCACCTTCAACCTCAAGCTGCTGAAATTTAATGCTTTCAAGGTCTGTAGGGTCTTAACAAAAATTTTGTTTTGTTTAGACTTGACAGGTGAACCACAAGAGTTTGCCAGTTCCTTCTCTAGGTCATGTTTTCCTGAGGAGATTACTGACTTGATGTTAAAACTATTTCTTAAATGTCATTTGCCTTCTGGAGAACCTTCAAGCCCATGAGGTCCTGGTTCCTTTAAAAAGAAAATTCTTTCTTTTAGTTTTACTCTAACCTTTAACATTTTACTGTAAGCAATAAGAAGAAACTGGTAAATACCTTCAGTGCTTTTCTGAACATCTCTTTAGCTAGATCTCCCTATTAGGAATGTGTTCTATTTTCTACATTAATATGGGTGGCATTGTTTCTATTCTCCTTGTTCCAGTTTCTAATAGGATTACCTGACTTTTCTGCAGGTCTTTATCTGCAGCCTCCTCAAAGACCACATGTGGCTTGTTCATGTTTTGTTTCATTTTCAAGTCAGGGTCTCACTCTAGCCCAGGCTGACCTGGAATTCTCTATGTAGTCCCAGGCTGGCATCGAACTCATGGTGATCCTATCTCAGCTTCCCAAATGCTGGGATTAACAGAATATGCTACAACGCCCAGCCAGGCCATTTAATTTCTACTACCAACTTTGTTAAGACACTTTAAGTTTTGCTATGACCTAATTTTTATAAAACACGACCTACTACATCTGCAATATTCTCTTTCATTAAAAGCGATCACTATTCTAGCCTCTGCTCCAAGAATGGGGAAATTCACTTCCATTTCTTTAAAAAATAGGACCAATTTAAAACTACCACATGGTAGGTAGTTCAATGATAATGTATTAGAACTATCTATATGACACTGTTATTTATAGAGCTTAGTTTCTGTAGAAGGTATATATGTCTAGCTTAGTTGGTTTATTTTACAAAGTATGAACAGTTTCCACACCATTAAGATCATTAATAAGGGCAGTTCATTTATTTTCATTTTAGATATTACATTAAAAAATTTTGGATTGGTTTTATATGTACTGTAAGGAGTGGACTATATTTACAAAAAGTATTTTACTCTTATTTTTTGGTATGTGTGTGCCATATGTAGTGTGTATATGGCAAAGGCGAGCAGAGAAAGTCTTTGTCATTATGCCTTATCTCCTTGAGTCAGGATCCCTCACTAAACCTGAAGCATGCCATTTTTTCCATTAGACTGACTGACCAGTGAACTGCAACAATTCTCCTTTCTTGATCCCCCCCGCACACACACTTAGTGCTAGGGTTACAGGTATGCACAGCTATGCCCAGCTTTTGCTAGGGATTTGACTCAGATCCTTATGCTTGCACAGCAAGCACTCTTATTCCTTGAACCATCTCCCAGGCCTCTATTTTAATCTTTTTTCACTAAAAGCTAAATACTGGAAACTGTCATGTAACTTTTTGTCTAGGATCAATTGGGATATATTTATATGGAAATAAAGCGATGATTTATGCATAAAAATTTTATTGCAAAACACTGTAGACGTAGCACATTTGTAGTTCATTTCTAAAACAATTTTGATTTCTTTTTCACTTTTTCATTACTTTGGTAAAATTAGCAGAATTTTTATAAATGATCTTTGAAGTCATCTGGTTTAATATACTCCTTTGCAAATAAAAAAACAGACCTGTTGAGACTGAATGATTTCCTTATAGCTCATAGTGCAGTTTCTGCAATACCATTTAAAAGATATAAAGAAAATATCATTCCTATCTAATAGTTGTCTTTGTGTGAGATTTTGTGTTTTAAAAAAGTGGGGGAGCATTTTCTGGGCCTGGAGATGGCTCAGAACCATCTCTGAGCCATCAGAGACTCAAAAACCTCAAAACCCAGTGTACCAAGTTCAGTTACCTGGTACCTACATGAAGCCAGAGGCACAAAGTGGCGCATGCATCTAGAGTTCCTTTGCAGTGGCTAAAGACTCTGGTATGCCCATTCTCTCTCTCTCTCTCTCTCTCTCTCTCTCTCTCTCTCTCTCTCTCTGTCTGTCTGTCTTAAATAAGGATAAATAAGAATAAGGCAAATAAGGAATTATTTAAAATTAATTTTAAAAATGCTGGGCATGGTAATGCACACCTTTAATCCCAGCACTCAGGAGGTAGAGATAGGAGGATCACTTTGAGTTTTAGGCCAGCTTGGGACTATAGAGTGAGTTCAAGATCTACCTGGGCTAGAGAGAGACCACACCTTGGAAAAAAAGGGGGGGCATTTTTTCAAGGTTCAAGCATGAAATTTAAATTATCCAAAGAGTTTACCTTTCTTAACTTATTTTGAAAATTTTCAGAACTTGTCTTTGTGATGTGCATGTGGGTATATGTCATTGCAGTAAAGCAAAACGAAAGAAAATAAGGGAGGAAGCTGAGAAGCTGCCTGAGGTGTCTAAAGAAATGTATTATAACATTGCTATGGATTTGAAAGAAATATTTCAAACTACAAAAGACAACAGTGAAGAGAAAGAAGACACGGCCTGGAATGAGGATTGTGCTGGAGAGGACTCTGGGGAGATTGATACTGCCGCTGCTCTGACAAGTGAGACCAAGCAGACCAGCGGGTTCACCTTCTCCTTTTTTGACTCAGACACTAAAGATGTAAAGGAAGGTATGTATTTTCCCCATCTTTTTATTTCAGGCAGGTTGAGCTTAATTGATTAATCTTCATTAAGAATAATGGATTTTCTGTTATCGCAATTAAGAATTTTTTTTCAATTTATATAAACTGAAATTCAGTATAGCAAGGTTAGAGATGTGATATTCTGTTCAGGAGTGAAAGGCTATTTTTGCACTAAAGGGAGCAAACTTCTAGCTAACTGTCATATAAAAGGAAGCCAGAGAAGAAAGAATGTACCACATGTCTTCTGTTAAAGACAGTTGTGAAAAAGTAATCATTTAACTAGCGTTCTCTCTCTCTCTCTCTCTCTCTCTCTCTCTCTCTCTCTCTCTCTCTCTCTGTCTCTCTCTCTCTCTCTCTCCTTTCTTTCTTTTTTGGTTTTTTAATGTAGGGTCTTACTCTAGCTTGAGCTGACCTGGAATTCCCTATGTAGTCTCAGGGTGGTCTCAAACTCACAGAGACCCTCCTACCTCTGCCTCTCGAGTTCTTAATTGTAGTTGGAGATGCCGTGACTTATGGAAAAGTACTGCTGCTTTTCCATGATGGGAAAAGGAAAAGATGCATAGCCTTTTTGGTTTTATACAAATATGCTGTGTCATCATTTTGCCACTTCAGTTTTTCTTGGAGATTTGGCAGAATGTAAAGAAAAATATATAGTTACCACAATTTTGCATCCTATTACAGATTAGCTTTGAAAACCAGAAAGGTCTGCAGATAAATACTTGCTTTTCTTCTTTTGAGTCTCACTGTATAGCTTAGGATGGCCTCAAACTTAAGATCCTCCTGCCTCAACCTTCTGATTGCTATGATAAGTACATGCCACACTTGTCTAAGATAGTGTTTTTCATTGGACTGTTGTTTACCCCATTCTTTTTTGTTTTGTTTTGTTTTGTTTTGTTTTTCAAGGTAGGGTCTCTCTCTAGCCCAGGCTGACCTGGAATTCACTATGTAGTCTCAGGCTGGCCTTGAACTCAAGGCGATCCTCCTACCTCTGCCTCCCCAGTGCTGGGATTAAAGGTGTGTGCCACCACACCCGGCTACCCCATTCTTTAAAATGTTTATGTACTTTTCTGGACATTCCCTATAAAAGGCAGGATAGAATATTCAGAAGAATAATTGCACAAATATCTTTAGTAATTCTACTTCAAACATCAGCATTTAAAATGGCAATGTGTGTTTAGCAGACATACAACAAACAAGCACTATGGCACTCCAAAAACGACAACAAAGATGTAATCATTTTTTAAAAAATTGTTAATGTATCCTGTATTCTGCTTCTTGTATGTTGTGTCCGTTTCAGCACCAAGATCAGTCCTAAAGTGTTGAATAGAATGAATCTGAGTATTAAAATCAGCCTTGAAGCTAGTCCTAAGCACCAGCAACCTGTTGTAAAAGTTAGAATCTTCTAGGGATTTGTGCACGTTTGCCTAGGTTGTACTACAGCAGCAGCTTTTTCAGCAGTTCTAGACAGCAGTTTTGAGAGCTGAAAACATAATATAGCTTTACTCCTTTTCTCATGTGTAAGTAAGCAGGAAAGAAGTGTGGCTTATATTGTTACATTTGTTTTCCAATCGCTCCATTAGTGCCACACTTAAGACAGCGGCTTCTGCCAGGCATAGCAGCTCTCAGGAGTCAGAGGTAGGAGGATTATCATGAGTTCAAGGCCACCCAGAGACTACATAGTGAATTCCAAGTCAGCCTAGGCTAGAGTGAGACCCTACCTCAAAAAATAAAAACAAACAAAACAGTTAGTGGCTTCTTTAAATGCTTTAAAATTGAAGAATGCCAGGCATTTAACTTAGGAATCCAAAGTAGTAGAATTGCTGTGAGTTCAAGGACAGCATGAGACTTCATAGTGAATTTCAGGTCAGCTGAGCTAGAGCAAGACCCTACCTCAAAAAGCCAAAAATAAAATATAATAAAATTGAAGATGATACTATTTATTTTCAGTTTTAAGAAAATATACCTATGAGCTGGGCACGGTGGTTCACTCCTGTATTCCCAACACTTGGGAGGTAAAGGCAGGAGGATTAGGAGTTCAAGGCCAGCACAAGCAATATAGAGAGCTCAAGGCCAGCCTGGACTACATGAGCCCTATCTTAAAAAAAAAAAAAAAAGATATTTTAGGGGCTGGTGCCATACATAGCTCAGTGATAGAACATTTGCCTGGTATGCACAGGGCCCTGGATTGCTCCTTAGCACTGGAAGGATGATAACCTGTTAGTGATTAATAGGGCTGAGGAGATGCTCAGTGGTTAAAGTGTTTGCCAGCAAAGCTCAGCAACCGAAGTTCAATTCCCTAGTACCCATGTAAAGCCTGATGCATAAAGTGATCCGTGCATCTGGAGTTCATTTGCAGTGGCTGGAAGCCCTGGTGCACCCATTCTCTCTCTTCATCTCTCTCTGCTGGCAAATAAATATAAATATTTTTAAATTAGTAATTAGATACTAGAAATTAAAGCATGTTTGCATAGTACAAGGAATCAATTGAATGTGTTCAGAAATATTTGGATGCTCAGTTATAATTGCATCATCTTTCATTGTCCTAACAATGTAGACACCTATAGAGTTGAAGCAGTGAAACCTATGAAGATTGTCTCTCAGGGAGATGCTCGTTTTCAAGATAGCAGTTCAGAAGAGGACGATGTTACTGAAGAAGCAGATCACAGAAAGTCCAGTTCTGGGTGAGCAATTTATCTGGTGGTGTATCTTATAGTTGGTTAAGTCAGAGACAGGCATACTTTAGAAGCATGTAAGATAATTTTCTCCACTCCTACAGAGGGTTCTCTAATCTTTTTATTTTGCATGTGTATGTGTGATCCACCTGTTTGTAGACTAGAGGTCAACAACAAGTGTCTTCCTCAATTTCTCTGCACCTAATTTTTTGAGATAGTCTCTCACTGAACCTAGAGCTCTTGTTTCCACCTGTCTGGGATTACTGACACAGGCCACCATGCTGCCTGGCTTTTTTTGTTGTTGTTGTT
>PVHP010027206.1:6269-24194 GCA_004024765.1 Zapus hudsonius | reverse complement strand
GTGCAAGTGAGTTGTCTACATGACTGCATCAAACACATTTTAATATGTTAAATGAAGATTTTGTAACATAAGAAATATAGTTTAAAATGTATGTCCAATTTTATTTGCTCTCCTATGCATTTTGCTACTTCTTCAAATTACCTGTGTGCAGGAAGAAACTCCCATGATGTAAGTCACAAAAATGTTTGTAGTTTGGGAATATATCCATAAGGGTAGGAAGATGTCAAGCCAATTTTAAGGCTGCAAAATCTGCTTCTACATCTTCATTGTTTGAAGACACTTCTGAAGTTCATGAGGGCTACAAGCCTCAAGCACTGTCAGCATCCTTGGATGGGTCCATTTGCAAAGACCAGTGGGTTTTCTATTCCAAGATTTATTTCTTTTCTTTCTTTCTTTCTTTTTTTTTTTTTTTTTTTTTTTGGGTTTTTCGAGGTACGGTCTTGCTCTAGTCCAGGCTGACCTGGAATTCACTATGTAGTCTCAGGGTGGCCTTGAACTCACAGCAATCCTCATAACTCTGCCTCCCGAGTGCTGGGATTAAAGGCGTGTGCCACCATACCCTGCTCCAAGATTTATTTCTTTATAGTTCCTAAAGAATACTATCTACTGTGGAATACTCTGGACATCCAAAAGTGGTCAACGACCTGCCTGGTTCTGAATGAAAAAGAAAAGCCAGGAAGTAGTGTTTTCTTCTTCTATTCATTCCCATTTCCCCCTGGCCCAAGCCCTGCTATCTGGTAATTTCAGCAGTCTCATACTGACTGATCTGGACATCTCTCAGAAGTATTCAGGTGTTGAAATGGAAACGCTTTGACTATCTTCCTACAAAGAGAGACATGAAGTCAAGGATTAAAGTTCTTCCTTTTTACCTTAAAGTTCAGAATATTGTTATATCAAGTATACAAAAATGGAAATCCCCATATCACATACACCAACAAGGAAGTTGGACACATTTTTGACCAGATTTTAGCATTTCTTTTTCTTTTATTAAGAAGAAACTTTGTATGGGCACATCGTGTGTTGGTATCCTTTCCCTCCTCCCTGCCCCCATTCCACCGAGGGTCCTCCTCAGTAGGATTGCTGGTATTCACCATGGGGTTGTGGGTTATGAACTGTGAGAACAGCAGTCAGTCATTATCATCATGTGGGGGAGGGAGCAATGCTTCTGGATATTTCCTCCCATTTTGTGGCTCTTACAATCTTTCTGGCACCTCTTCTGAGCCTTGGTGGGTGTGTTTTAAGTCTACTTTAGTGTTGATCTCTTATCAGCTTCTGGATTTCTGCTTTGGTACTTTCTGAGTATCCTCAGTGTCTATTGTTGCAAGCTGATGCAAGCTATCAGGCTTGCCTTGGAAACAGGGCTTATGCTTACCTCACAATTCCTCCGAGTTTCACCTGGGCCATGGCTGATGCTCTAGAAGTGATTAATCTCTTGATAGGGAGTCACCTGTCTTTTCTGATCTTGCTGATTTTGGTTGTCCTCAGTTTTTGCTGCTTTCTGTAAAATGAAAAACAGATTCCCCAATGGAGAGTGAGATGAGCATAGGTTAAAGAAGACACTCATCATTAATTAAGAGAGATTTTGATGGGTGTAGCTTCTCTTTTGGCCACAGACTACTGGGATCTTGTTGTTGGGAGTCCATGATCCTGGTTTCCATAGGATTCTGACTTGGTTCCCATTTCCAGCTTTGAGATCCTTTCAACTGAAAGAATCCCTTATCCAATCAGAGAGGCATTGGGTACCCACCTAGGCTGGGTGGCATTATGTACACAAGTGTGTTTATCTTATTATATAGCATAAACAGAATTTAACATATAAGTATATTTTGCTATGCTTTGGTTATACAGAATAAGAGATGACAGGGAAAAGTTTGATATGTCTAGATATATTTCTATATATCCAAAATGAAATGAGGCATGGAACATACAAGATAAATTGCCTTTTATGCATCTTAAAATCTCACAAGATAGTAAAATAATAAATATATGATTCTTTAATTAAAAAAACCTTTGAATATTTGTGTACTTGGAAGTCTCCTTAAATGGAGTGACATTTGAGAGTTTTGTCTGTGGATAATTTTTTTAAATCAATTGTTTAATGGAACACAGTAACTATTCAGGGCAAGATACATTTGAAACAGATTCAGTAGAAAAAGAATAACCCATACTTCATTACAGTCCATGATTTTATGTTTTCTTTGTTGAATGAAATGTTTCCCCCCTATGGTTAGACTCAAACACACATTTATTCACCTGAGATAGGGTCCATACAACAGTACAAAGCAAAATCACACCAAAATGAGGCTTGATGAACCAATGAGTTCTTATGGGTTAATTATAGAGCAGGGTGAGGGGATGCTTTCAAGAGCAGAGACAACCCAAAGGCAGCAGCATCATCAAAAAGCCCACACCAACCTAGGTGATGACTTAAAGGAGCTATATCTCTGGCACATACTGCTACTGGTAAGCAGCTCAGCTGATGAGGGTCACCCACTGCCCCAAGGACATAACCTTAGGAAGGGATCTTGCAACCTTTTCAGTTTTAGCTTTCCCAAACTTGACCTCCTCAGGCTCTTGAAGCTCCTTCTTATCTCTAGGAGGAAATGTTTTAATTCAGAGAAAATCACTAAATAACACTGATCAGAGTCTGCCCCTGAACAGTTGTTTAGAGTTTCTGCAACTCTCAGGAGCCATTATGTAACCTCTTAAATGTAAGCTCTTCAAGCTTTGACCTCCTGACTCTCTTGAGCATCTGTCCTCCTTCAGGACAGAAGAATGTACTTCAAAGGAATTTGCAACATTCTTGCAAGCGAAGTCTTTAGTTAGAGGTGTACTAGATGCACACAGAGTATCACAAAATGACATTTAATGTAGAAGAGCATGCAACAAGAGGAAAGTGAGAATTTCAAGTGTACAATCTGAACTGTCCAGGTTGATTACTAATATACACTAATGGAGGGATATGTTATTGTCTCATGAAGGTACTAGAAATAATACAGTGTCCTGTTTAATGAAAACTTTATCTGTTTTACTCCAAAGTGCCTTTTAGGTAGCCTCTATATGCCTTCTTCATATATATCACCACCCCTGTTTTGTTGTTCAAATACTGAATTTTACATTGCTTATTAGATGCAGTTGAGTGTATTTTTGCTATGTCAAACAACTATGTGTCAACTCGGAATGCTTATGCAAGCACACATTATTCTCCAATTGTCGATCCCAAATCAATTTGATGTATGCAAATATGAGACATGAAAATCAAACAAAACAAAAACAAATCTATCCACATTTAGAAAAGTCTAGACCTGTAATAGATGTATTAATTGGTAGGGCTGAAAGTTCATTATAAACGGCCAATAGATCAATTATAGACTACAACATCATTTTTTTCTCATTTTATTTCCAAACTTCACTATTATTTTTCTATATCCTAATCTTATATACTTTTGATAACAGGTCATTCTAAATAAATAGAAGTTATGTTATATGGATTATAGAAAACTAATATTAATGTTACATGTCATTAAGTCCCCTTTCCCTATCTTTATTTTTACTGTAAAAGTCAGTTAGAAAGTAGACAATTTTTGAGATGTACAGGTATCGCTAACAAAGTAAAATTCAAAATATATTTATGCCTCTGAAATTAGTTTCTTCAAAGTAGAATGGGAAATTTTATACAGTTTTTGGCATATTGTTATTGCAAAGAGTTTCATTTTCCATTTCTAACCATCTATTGCCTATCACAGTCCTATTAGCTTGCAAATGAGTATGCTGTCTTCAGTCATAAATTTAACGGTATATTGGATAGAGGTTGTGCAAAACAAAAGAGAATGAAGATGTAAAGTAAATCTGATGGCAATGCTCATTGAAACAACAGGGGAAAATAAAATGCGAGCTTCATTGCAAAGTTTTATCCCAAGGAGGGATTTAACTTGGTTTGATGGTATATTCAGAACAAACTTTTCACAATGATGCTAATATGTGTGGATACCCTAGATCTTTTTTCATGTGTCCCCTTGGACCAACTTCTCCCACAGGATATTGGTATTGTGTATCACATGAGAGTTCAGCTTTGCTTTCATATTCTAGGTTTGGGTTGAATAATAAAACAGAACCCATACATGATGAAGACAGTGGAGGAGACAACTGTAACTGAGGTAATCATTTTTCTTGTTTATTTCTTGCAGGTCACATATGATTTTTCATTGATTATCTCTACTATAACCCACAAGCTGTGTCAGACCATCATTTCCAACAATTAATTATATATCTACATGAAGGCTTCCCTATACCCAATATTTTATTAAAGAATACACTTCATTAATCCCTCCAAGAAATATTTTTTTCTAAGTAAAATTTTCAAAATATCTAGTATCAATGCATAGTTCTTTTTGCCTTAAACTTGAATATTGTGCAACATGTATATAGTGCTCAAGTGCTTCTGAAAAGCTAATGTGTAGATTTGAGAAAGTATATGTTACTTATGTTCCTTTATAAAATATTTAAATCCATAATATATGGAGAAAATACAAAAAATATTCTCTCCTTTTGAGAAAGTAATTGTAGAGAGAAAAATAGAGTTCTTTTAACATTTATGTGATATACATTGTATTTTTATAATGTTAAAGGGTATTCTGGCAAAAATGAGGTGGACTCAAGACAGAGAAGCGAGGAAATGAAAAGCAAATCCATCCCTTGGAAGTGGGGTAAAAGAACCTTTCAAGAAATAAGAACTTCAAGTACAAAGAAACATACAAAATCCAAAGGTCCAGCTATTCTCTCCCTTCCCATCTATCACATCAATGAATTGTATCACCTTTCCAACTGCTGTGATCAAAACATCGGAGAGAACAATGTGAGGAAGGGTTTACTGTAACTCATGACTCCAGAAAGTTCTGTCCATTATGGCTGTGAATGTGTGGTAAGAGAAGACTAGTTCAAATCATTACATCAAAGAAACAGAGGAAAGGGAACTCTGGGAAGTTCCAGGGCAGGCATGATATGTAAGGATGTGCCCTCAGTCCAGATTTATCCACCTAGGCCCCACCTCCTACTTATCATCATCTTCTAATAATGCCATCATATTACTAATCCATAAAGTTACTAATCCACTTATTATGTCCTAAAGTATGTGAAGGAATCACAGACACACCCAGTGGTGTGCTTTCTTAATTTAGAAGATTCTCTGTCCAGGAAAATTTACACTCAAGGTGAACAAATACACTTAAACTTAATAGAAACCTAGTCAAGAGGCTAGAGGATGGCCCAGCTAGTAAGGTGCAGTCTTGTAAGCCTGCTAGAACAAGGTGATTTCCAAGACCCATGTGAGGCATAGCACAAAGTCACACACACACACACACACACACACACACACACACACACACACACGCATGCACCTGTTATCCCAATGCAAGTATGTCTGGGAGAACTGAAACCATGATAATCTGGAAGGGCAAGGGCAATCTTGACTGGGACATGCAAGAGAGACTCTGTCTCAAAAAGGAAGGTGGAAGGATACAACACATATCCATAGATTCGCTTCAGGTTCTCCACAGGCATGTCATGGAACAGGTGTACCAACACACATGTGCGCATGGGCACACACACACACACACACACACACTCACATTCACACTCTACCAACCATGTACACATAAAACAGTTGGGAATATCTAGTAACAAGTTATATTTTGTTAGAGACAATACTAGTTTCATCAGAATTCTTATAAAATTCAGAAGATTGCTTTTCCTATTTAGAAAGATGCAGAATATCAAATATCCTTTAAAAACTGGCAGAACTAAAATGGAAAATGAAAAAATATACAGTTCATCTAAGAAAGATCCTACTTTCCCCCACCAAAAGCTCATCTTGGTGGGGGAGAATATCCAGTTGCCCCTCAGCAACAACACACAAGTGGGGGTGTGTGAAACCTGGCTGCCTCTTATGCTATCCATTACCTCCTACCCCATGGAATGATCCAGCGTGCCCACCAAGGAGGCTACCCAGCGGATTGGGGACAGAGAGGAGGGAATCGGGGATACCAACATAATATTTACTAATACAATGTATCTAATTTTGGACGATAAAATATCGATTTAAAAATCATTAAATCTACTTAGAATACATATATAATAATGATTTTTATCTAAAATTCTCATAAAAAAATAAAGAAAATGAGACACGGCACTTAAACCTGAATTCCACCCCCTAACCTTGTTTATGCAATATGAAAATGAAAAGAAAGAAGACTCATGATGATCCTCCTGCTTCCCGTGCTGGGATTAAAGGTGTGTGCCACCACACCTGGCAACTTTTTAACACTGAGATGAGACATTGTCATCTACAAATGTATTGGGGCTGTATTCCTAGCTATCCTGAGACACATGTGGTCTTTGGACAGCATGTCGGGAAGATCTGATTTAATATATTTTACATCAAGTCATCCAGCTACTCTGCCTCCCAAGTACTAGGATTAGAGGCATGCACCACCATGCCTGGCATATTTATTTCTTTTAAAGAAAGAAAATGAAATGGCCACACTCCATTTGCTTAAACAGTCTGCTATTGAGAACTAGCATGGGAATATGGAGAAGTTTACACATTGATTTTTATATGACCCACAATGAATTTTTTACAGGTACCAAAATAACTTAAATTTTCATATAAAATTTGAACCAAAACTGTAATTTAAAATATAAAATGCTCATTTTCAAGTTTTTTGTATTCTTTTTATGAAGGTGGCAAATATTTTGATACAACTATCAGTGATTAAAATAAAACAAGCTTCATTATTTTTCTCATTGTTAAAGTGGCCAGAAGTTGAGAAAGTGGGTTGGGAAGATATAATATGTGTTTTATTTGGGTGCACATTGGCTGCTCACAATTTCCTGTGGTATGGGAAGGGGCATGTTGGCATGGATGGAATAGTGAGTCCTTCTCTGGAAAGTTGAATCTCCTGCTTTGATTTACACTTCAGAATCTCAGAGCCTGTGTTGCAATCACATTTAGCAGTTGGTAACTATTATTACTATTTTGCTTTTATTTTAAGTGAGTATATATATATATATATATATATAAAGAATCCTGTAAGATAGCTCATAATTAACAAGATTAAATATTTCCTTCTCTGTGATTAGAACATTTGGTATTGCACTCTTTACTCTGAAATAAAACTAAACCAGTAAGCTATTTAAAATATGATGGTTCTATCTGTGGTCAAGTGAACAAATATGGATATTGATGATATTGTATGTTTAAATAACTTTGATAACTCTCTTCATCTTGAGTTTAGTCAAGTAATTTCACCATACAGACATTTTCAATGTTATACTATCCAAACAGAAAGTATGTTCTGAGTGTGGATAATTATTTGGTTAATTAGGTAGTTCACTAATTTCCTTCTGTTCTAATATCTAGCTCCAGAGTTTCTATTTCAGATATTTATGTAACAAGACATTTATGTAACATTCTTGGTTCAAGGACCAAGAAGTAGAAGACAAATCGCTATATGAAAATAAGTAACACGTGTAAGCTTATAGATAAAATGGGCTAAATTATGTCCACATAATCCTAAATTAAGCAGGCAATAAGCGAATCTGTCAGCATTTCCATTTGATTCATAGTCTTGTAAAATGGCTAACCTCTCTCAGCGCCAACACAAGAAACTGTTTTTAATTATGTTCTATTGACTATAATGGTGTTTCACTGTGGACTCTGGATCAAACTGAACTTGATGGAATAAGACCTTTGAAGTCTTGCAACCATTTGTCAATATAACTTTATGAATTCTGGCTCAACTCTTCAAACTTGAAGGTTTGAGCTAACAAAAATACATTGGATTTTACCTGGAAATAACAACTTCCAGCAGATTGGGTGCCTTTCAGCACCGCTGTTGTCCATTAAAGTAATAAAAATGTTGACCCAGGCTCCATGCATGCTTCTCCAGATATTCAGCTTCTTGTGAACAAAATAGATTTCCAATAGATTGTCCATTGTTTCTGATAAACTAGATTTCCAGGTACTTGGGTATTACTGGATTGAACAATCACTTTATGACTTTCCCAAGGATGGATTATTTGGTTCATCTGTCTTAAGATGATATAACATCCATTCCTAAATTAATTCTTCATATTTTTCTCATTTTGTAGTATGTAGAATAAGTGTTCATTTTCCCAATGTTCTGGAAACCAGCCATTTGAAAAACTTTATTTTCATACTGTACTAAAAAAAAGTAAACTATCTTTTGATTCACCAGATAGGTACATATTTTAATATTTGACAATGTTTTTGGCACACTGTAAGGGCTTTCCAGTTATTAAAAGATCTACAAATTAAAAGGGGAAGTTAAAGTAACAAAAGCAAAAAAAAAAAAACATTTAAACCTCATCTATAAATTTCTATGTATGGAAGAAGTGGTAAAACAGATTTGAGCACTGCAGTAATTTTTCAATTCTTAAAGAACATTTTTCCCATGACTGTAACTGTTTTATTTTGCTCTGTTGAATTTGAGAGAGGAATCACTTTTGGTACTTAGTAATTAACAGATAAAATCTGTTATAATATGTCATTATAGATCATTGCCAAATAAAAAGCAAGCACCAGATGGTGCACTTTATGTTAAGCTACAGTGCACATGCATTAAGACTCCATTTTTCCTCTAAGGAAAATTGTAATTTATTTTTGAGAGATCCTTTATAGTATCACAACTGTCGAGGGAAAAGCTTTTTTTTTACCAGCATAGGATTCATAAAAATTATGATATTATCTCGTGGTTTAGTAGCTCATACTGAATCATATTGTGATAGGATATAAGGCTTCCTTATTTTTCTCCTCCTCCTATTCCTTCTTTTTTCTCTTCTTCTTCATCATAGACCTATAATAATAATTTGAGAAACTACAGCTAATTGACCACACATCTAATTTCTAATCATTTCACTTTTTGATGTCACCTTTATGAATTAGGGAGTCCACATTTTCACCCCATTTCCATCATGATATTAAAACATGCTCATTTTATTTTGCTAGTTTCTAATCATTAGTTACTGATAACTTGTATCATCATCTGATTTCTTCATGATATTTAGCATCCAGTATCTCTGATTAAATATAGTCATTCATTAGCAGAATGCTATTGTGCTTCTGAATTCAGTAAACATATTCTAATTAAAAAGCATTAAAATAGTAATTAAAACACTAGTAACTATATGCTATATCCAATGGATAATTGGTTACCAATATGAAAAGTACTACATACATATTGAAAATAGTTAAAATTTACTGGGACTTTGTTCTCTATACTCCAAATTCTTGTCTAACGACAGATTCCCAGAGCTAGCTTACAGAGAGAGTGTCAGCACTTTGTACTGGCATTCTCATTGTTAGATCTTTGTGAATGTCTGAAAACTTAAATATGTTCCCTTTTTACTGTTCCTCTTAGACTGGATGAAACAATTATTGAGAGAATGGAATTAAACAGAAGGATTTATCTATCAATGAGAACATGTTTTACTTTCCATTCAGTTTTTTCTGAAAGAACAAATGCACATATCAGTACTGTTTTACAAGCAGAAATGAAATGGCTTCACTATCTCTGAAACTATATGAGTATTGGAAATTCATTTATTCTGATCTTCCCTACTCCCATGTGAAAGACCATGTTGAATCTGTAAGGCCCACTCTTTCTGTAGTGTTAACCTGCACTTACTGTAGAGAATATTTTGCCTGTTTTTACTGTAGGGTTAACTATCTGCCCTTACTATTGAGAGTTCCCTGTCCTTCCTTATTGAAGAGTGTGGTAGTTTTGAATAAATGTCCCCCGATAGAATTTATTATAACTGTGTTTATTAAATTTTTAATTGTCTCCAGGCTTCTGGCTGGTGGAGGTGGCCAGATCCTAGGGTTCAGCCCTAAGGTGTTTCTGGGGTGGGTCTGGAATTCTAGCTTTACATATGCAAAAAGCAGTCTGAGCTCAAGCCTGGAGTTCCTGTTGTTTGCTACTTTGGAGTGTGCTTACTTGAGGTGCTGGTGGTGGGCTTCTGTCTCTGTCTCTGCTTGGATCTGTGAAAGGGGGGGCAGCCTTTTCCTTAACTTCTCCTGGATCTGTTAGTTTCAATAAATACTTTCTTCCCCCAAATTGTGCCTGGTTTGGAGATTCATCTCAGCAATGTGTGACTGAAGACGACAAAGAGTATGTCCCACCTGCCCTTACTGTTTTCTTTTTCATTAATTTGTATTAGCTTTTCTCCTAATAAACAGAAAAGAAAATAACAATAACATGAGAAATAAAAAGTCAGAGAAATATAAATGTTTGAATATACTTTACTTTTAAGTTAGGAGTTTGCACACACTGTGTTATTCAAATAATTCAGTTAGTTACATGGGATGAAATATAAAAGCAGAAATTAAAAATATTAAGAGATCATTACAAAGATAATTTCCCATCAAGTCCCTAAGGCACCAGTCAAGTTACTGAAGTTTAGGACAGGGACATTAAAATTTAGAAGTGAGACCTATAAAGACATAAAGACGAGTGTGGAACATTTTTACACATTCCTTAGTCAACTGTTTCATAAAGTGTGCTCAGATTAATATGTCTCTACTGATTACGTTTGCAGAAACATATTCCCCCTTCATGTAAATCTGGTGCCTACTGCATAGGAAATGCCTCTGCGAATATTCACAATACCGTGTGGTCTAAGAAATGCACAAAATTGGCAGAAAGTCTCATATATTAACCTTGGTTACTGTTTTTACTTTCTGCTAAAATATTGCAATATTGCAAAATATTCATTGATATTTTCAAATAAAGTATGCTGAGAAATGCTCACCTTAAAGTACCATTGAACTAAGTATGATAAACAGATATGACTCTGTCACATTAAATGTTAATCTCCTACTTGCTGACTCCCCGTGCTATGGGAGCATATTTTAAACTTTCTGTTTATTGTACTGTGGATATTTTAAAACTATTGTCTGTAGAGGGTTTTAAAATGTGCAAGCCTCTATATAACTCTACGTTTAAAAGTGAAAGGGAAAAGCAAAGTCTAATAACCACAGAATGAATAGAAGTGTCAGCATGGAAATTCACTATTTATTATAAATTACCTTGCTTTTATTGGTTGTAGTCAAGCTTTTGAGGTTAAATAAAGTTCTCTGAGACTGACTATGTTTCATTTGTACACAAACATGCAAGAGCCATAACAGTATTAGAGATTTAAGAGTGTTGTATATGTTGGACAAATAAACATTTTATATTTGAATAATAATATTCATTTGAATATAATTTGAATAATATTAATTTGACATTTGTCATGTATTTTAACAACTAAAAATAGGCTGTCATACAAAAAGCACTCAGAAGCAAAAGAGAAAAGAGTTTTTGGAGTATTCTGTACCATTGAAGTATAGATATTAAATAAACTTTAAGTCCATCAAAAAAGTCAGATATATGAGGAAAAAAATAAGCCTACAAGTAAATGTCAGTTCAGTTAGTTTGTAGGAAAGGTATAAAAAGGAGTAACTCTTGGGTACTTAGAAGAAGTATATCTGTCCCAACAAAATCTCAGAGGTCTTCAGGGTTTTGATATGGAAGAAGTTCACTGGCAATTCTTTGATCCTTCAGAAGTAGAGATCAAGAAGGGACTTAACGCAAACTTTAGAGGAAAGAGAAAATTTCATTTAATGTTTTCATTTGTTCTTTTTTTATAGATGGCTTGAAATTCATCTTAAGATGATGCAAAGGTTTTACTATTTTAGCTTTTATCATTAGTTCCTGTTTTGAACAACTGGATTTATTTATTTATTTATTTTAAATATTTTATTTATTCATTTTCAAGCAGAAAGATACAGAGAGAGAGGGGGGGCACCAGGGCCACCACCTTGTGGGTCTGGCTTACGTGGGTCCTGAGGAATTGAACCTGGGGCCTTAGGCACTGCAGGCAAGTGTTTTAACTGCTAAACCATCTCTCCCCTGGTACCAGGTGGTGCCCTCAGCTTCCTCAGTAGGTTACTTTATAAAAGGTAGGGTTTTATGGTGTCAATTCATTATTAGATTAGTTTAGTATATGAGTCCCTCCCATTCTCCCCTACTCTGTGAGATTTACCCTCATTAACGGATCCATACAGAATCATTAGGGCTATTTATTAAAGCAACCCCCACATCTTTAATATGTTGTAACTTCCATTACTTTTTAAGGTCAATCTGAGCCTGGCACACTGCAGTCAGCAGTGCCAGAATCAAGCCTCCCAGATTGGGAATAAAGGTCCCAGAAGCTGCCTTCCAAGCCACAAGCCAGCTCAGTAGTGGGCACAGAAGCCCTGGCTGTACTCACCTTCCTTCTTTGAGAAAATGCATAAAGTATTTTACAACAATAATATCGACAGAATCAATATAGACGTAAAACATACATTTTACCAATGAGTTTCTCCATTTCTATGCCCTTTAAGATTGAATAGCAATTCAATCATATTTTACATAGAGATAATATACAAAAATCACTATTGTATTAAAGAACTATCCATACATATTGTTTAGTTTATTTTAAAAAATATTTTAAATGATTATAAAATATTCATTTATAATACTTATTATTGTGAGGAGATAGAAGTCATTAACAGTGGTGAATAGCAGTGGACCTTGCAAGCTTTAAGACTGGCAGTCAGGCCAATTATATCACCTGGGGCAATGACTATTGTGGGAAAAACCAATTGCTATCTAATTGTACTAGAGGCCTGCTCCATGGGAGGGAAAGCATAGCTGGTTCTGAATACCTAGTGGGGGAGGTCATGAACCCTAACACAGGCTAATGTCTGGTTAACCTCCCATACAAACACTTTCTTTTTGAAAAATGAGCATATCCACATGATAATGCTACTCTCACTCTTGTCTAGAGAAGTTTCTCTTTTTCAGATGGTGGTGATCACTGGGATAAGGCAAAAGACACCATAGTACTGAGAAGAAATGACAGTGCAGTGTTCAGCACTGAGACATCTCTATCACACTTCCCAAGTCTCAGGGTCTATTGTGGAAGAGGTGGTGAAAAGGTTGTAAGAGCCAAAGGAAGGGTAGGACTGCTTACAATGCAAACTTCCAAACATGAAATGGCCTTGATATTCATGACTTCACAATGCTGTACAATACCTATACATGGTGGGAGGAAAAGATGCTAACACTGAAACAGAGGAGACTAATTGAGAGGGGGAAGAGATATAGGGGATGGTTAGGAGGGAATCAAAATGGTTTATGATCTATGATTATGGAAGCTATCAATAAAAAGTTTATAAAATAATAGTTATTTATTATTCTAAAATATTATTTAGTTTTTGTATAATCACAAGAAGTAGAATAATAGGATGAAATCTGATATGCATGTTTGTCCACTCAAGTTATGTAACTTAAAAAACTTTCCTAACTGTATATGACTACAAATGAAATGTTAGGTATTTCCTTCAAGTTCTTTGGAAAATAATGATTATAATTGATGCACACAAGTAATATAGAACACATTAAATAAGTGCATGCTACTATGGATATATGATGTTAAGAAGTCTTATTGTAGCCAAACATGGCATAGGCATACACTACACCTTTTTTACCAGCAGTTAGGAGACTGAGGAAGGTGCTGAAGTCAAGGCCTGCCTGGGCTACAGAAAATTTCGACAAGCCTGGACAACTTGGCCTGATCCTCTTTCAAATTTAAAAGAATTTAAATGTAAATGCTTACCATATATGATACCATAGGTTTAATCAAAAGAGTATCCTAAAAAAAGTTATATCCATTAAAAAATGTTTAATTTGATTTTGGTTTGCAACCTATAATTTTATGCTGAGCCCTAAAGGGTCTATGGGATAGAGATATAACTCAATGTTTAGAGTGTTGGCTTAGGATATCTGAACCCCTGGATTTGAATCTATTCATTGCATAAACTAAATATGGTGGCATTTGCCCATAATCACAACATGGGGAAGGTGTAGGAAAGAGTATTAGAAGTTCAAGACCATCCAAAACTAAGTAAATGAGTGAATCAAAGAGTTATTAAAGGAATTTACAACAATTTATAATGGTTTGATCCAGGTATCCCCTACAAACTTATCTGTTCTGAATGCACCCCCAGCTGATGGCAATTTTGGAACCTTGTTGGAGGTGTGTTGTTGAGTGTATGCTTATGAGGATTATAGCCAGCTTCCTCTGACCAGTGTTTGGCACTTTTGTCTACCTGATGATGACCAGGAGGTGATGTCCACCCCTCTGCTCATGCCATCGTTTTCCCTGACATGATGGAGTATCTCCTGGAGTCCATAATTGAAAATAAACCCATTCCTTCCATCAGCAGCTTTGGTCAGAGTCTTTCTGTATAGCAATGAGAGAAGTTAACTACAACAGTTTTAATACCAGACAGTGGGATCTCTCTTAGTTGCTAGAGCCCTGATTCTGAGGCTCTTTGGCCTTTTGCAACTAATTCACAGGAGGAATGTGGATGAATTTGAAACCTTGTCCTAAGAGATGCCTTTCACTGCTCTAAGTACAGCTTCATAGACCATTCTGAAGTTCAAGACCATCAAAAATTTTAAAGAGCTGACTGCGGTAAGAACTATGGACTGTTAGGTTTGGCTTACGAGGGTGAGAAAGAACTTTGACAGAACTATGCCAGAAGTGGTTAGTGTGAGAGGCTTGCTGCTTCTCTCTGTCCTGAGATTTTGCAGGGTTGCTTTGCATAGAAGTGGACTGGTGTGAGCAGATGGAGATGGCACAGAAAGAAATGAACTCTCTGGGCTGAGACTGCTGACTGTTCAGTTGTCATTGTTTGAGAGATGTCAACCAATGAGATTGGGCCAGGTGATCTGCATTGGGACAGCAGGAAGAATGGAGACTCTTTTGAAGTAAAGGAGCCCAAATGCTGAAGGTTTCCTGCTCTTCAAAGTTGGCTTTGTTCCCCCCTGGATTAACAAGTTGGTTGCTCAACTGGTACTATATAGTATAACAAATACAAGAAGAGAGAGAGGGTCATTGGATTTGCAACATGGTTTTGTTTTAGAAAACGACCAGCAATGGATAGTGTGAAGCAGATGTGTTGGATTGCCTGTGTGGAGGCCCAATGGAGCCGTGAGTTGCAGAGGAGACTCAGTGAAATTCCAGGACTATGGGATGGCTGCCAAGGAGGAATAGCAACACCGGATGAAGTTTTCCTGGACTGTGAGTAGCCAAGCTAGAGGGGTGGAATTGGAACCTTAAAGACCAGTCACTGGTAATTATGGGATGTGGAATTATAGAGCTTGATATTTGCCCTGTTTGTTTTAAATCTTGTATTTGTTCAATTGGTCTTTGGTATGTCCAATGCTATCTTTTGCAGTGTGACTCTTCTGTTCCATTATTATTTTTTGGGGGGTATTATGGCTCAGTTAAAGATGCTTGAATATCATTGAGATGGAAAAAAACTGTGGGGATTTTTAAAGTTGAAATGAATGAATTGTATTTTACATGATGTATGATTATTAGTTTGTGGGGGCAAGGGGTGGACTGTGATGGTTTGATCCAGGCGTTCCCCATAAATGTATGGGTTCTGAATGCACCCCCAGATGATGGCAATTTTGGAACCTTGTTGGAGGTGTGCTGTAGGGGGTGTGCTTATGGGTGTTATTGCTAGCTTCCCCTTGCCAGTGTTTGGGTACACTCTCCTTTGGCTGTTATTCACTTGATGTTGGCCAGGAGGTGATGTCTACCCTCTGCTCATGCCATCATATTCCCTGTTATGAGGAAACTTCCCTTGAGTCCCCCACTCCTACAGTCAAGCTGCTTTTGGTTGGGTTCTTTATGACAGCAATGAGAAAGCTGACTACAACATAACTATATCTAATATAAAAATATGCCCTAGATCTAAGCCAGTCACCAAATTCCATTCTCATGATAGAGGCTACTATGCTAAAATGAACATAGAATCAGTCTGACAAAATGGTCTCTGTTTTCAGTAGACTGGAAGGAAGGATAATGAGCTGGAGCTTCTGCCACCATCCTGTTTCCAAAGGGAAACTGACAATAAAATCAGGGTTGGGAGACAAAGACCTTCTGGCACTGTAAGTTCCTAAATTGAGGGACATTTTGAATGCTGGATTTATACTATGTGACACTATAAATTCTCTTTTAACCTCAAAAATGTAAATGAAAATATAATCTTTGAGGACATAGCAAGGTTGAGGCCAGCCTGAGATACATGAGACACTTTCTCAAAAATGATAAAATAAGTGTCAAAATTTCCTATGAAATAACTAAAACCTTGTCATTAAAATGTGCCTTCTGAAAAATGATGACATTTATTATGATAAGAAAATCATCGCTTCATATACATGTCATTTTTTTTCTGTAGCATCCCCAAATGTCTAATCCAACCTCCTTTCATATGTGTCCACCAAGTCTGTGCTATATTCTGACAAATTTTGATATTCTTTTTATGAGAGACATATTTTTTTTTAAATTTTGATAGGGACTTACATTGTGTTAGCTTCTAAATCTTAGATAACTCAGGTTGCATCTATTACAAAATGTCAAAACTAAACATGAACTTTTATGTGTAAAAAATTAAAAGTGGCACATTATGACAGAACTAAGTCTTTGCTAGTACCATTTCTAAATCCCAGAACTACATCAGTAAGACTCAGGTAGACTGTTACAAATGGTACCAAAAGCATTTATCAAAATTTACTAATAATGCATGAATAAAATAACACTCTTTTACACAGCCTAAGTGAAGAGGAAATTGAGGTGTGCTATTATGTCAAATAGGAAATAAAATATTCCAAATGAATAAAGTTACTCTGTACAACCAAATCAACTTTTTAATTTCACAAGTGAAAAGTAACTAAAATTTTTATTTAATGTATGAAATTTACTTCATTTTTAAATAGGTTCCTATCTTTGGACAAAAATACATTTTACATGCAGTTTATTGATTATCATAATTTTAATATTTAAGTTTCCTTAGGACCTCAGTAGTGAGCAAAAATAAGCAAGCAAACTGTTTAAATGTAAACACTGGGAATGTTCTCCTCTGAGATGAATAGTATAAGTCCATCAGACCCATGAGAAAAATTGTATTTATAAAAATTCCATGGATTCTCAGCATATGAATTCCCTTTTAGATGAATCACTAGAAGCTGGATTTTATCTTTCTTTTTAAAAGTTTAACTAATATAGTTTTTTTTGTACATATGCACTTATGTTTATGAGTGACCCAGGAACTTTTGCAGCCACAAACTAACAAATGACGTGTTTGGGCCACTTTTCATTTCTTACAGGTGTGTGTTGCTTGGAAATTAATCCCAGGCCAGCATGCTTAGCAAGCAATCACCTCCCACCATTTAGGACAATTCATAGCCATGGATTTTTTTTTCTTTCTGAAGCATGTCCTATTCTTTCTTAGCCTTACTCTTAAGACTTAGTACCTTAGTTTCTCAGCCAATTCCTGTAGAATTAATAATCATTTATCTAATTATCTCTCTGTGCTTAGTTTCATACATTCTGCTCACAAATATTTTCAGCTCACTAACCTGGCAACCATCTGCTATGCCTACTCAAATGACTACTGGAGGGAAACAGTAACATATCCTGGTTAGTCATGCTTGATCCTTATGGTCTGGAGTACATGCATCATGTTGGATTATTTCCTTGGAAAATGTCTATTACCCTCACATGAGTATGCATAGATATATACATGTGTAGTTCATTGAAAATATATAAGGGATAATAATTCCAAAGCATTTTGGCCACTGGTTCAAAAACTCCAAAGCCTTGTCTGTCTGTCTGTCACTAGCTTCATAATTGTGTTGAAAACTGTTTGGATCCAGGCTTCCTTCTGTAGTCCAGTATATATATATATATATATATATATATATATATATATATATATATATATATATATATATATATATATAT